>CABFWO010000597.1:155191-225009 GCA_902155825.1 Timema genevievae | reverse complement strand
TTTTTTTTTTTTTTACTTCTATATATATTTTTTTACTTTGGGGAGTCCTTTTCCATTTAAAACGCCATAAACGTTGAGTGTAACATAGATAAAAAGATTCCAGAGCAATGCTTTCTGCCGCCGCCTCCACTACTTTTTTTTATTTATGATTTTATGTTCGTTCGTGAATATTTGGTGAACCTGTTATGTGGTTTTTGATCCAAGACAAATTTCTTAAGATATCAAGTATTCTCCTTCACCCACTTTCCTAGCTTAAGATTTACTTGACATGCCTATTAAAATTAATTCTCAATTATCAAAAGAAGTTGTGTTTGTATTTGATGTTCTGTGTCATTTATCGGGATCAATACACACCTCTGGATGGAAGAAAATATCTGAAAAAAGTCAGGAATATCATATTACAGTTAATTGTTTTTAAAAAATTCACTAGAACACGATTCATACTATTTTGCGAGGAGCAGCCATACACACATTTGTATTCAAGGATTAAAATCCCACCACCCAAGAAAATTTTGATCTACCAACTATAATCTATTTTCCTCTTACAAGATTTAAATACTGATGTAGGCTTATTTAGGAACCTAAACAATTTTCAATAAATTCTTGTATTGGTTTATACGGACCTTTTTTTTTGCCACCCTAGTGAAATTTGATCTAATAAAATTGTTTTTAATAGTACTACCTAAAAGTTAAAGGCAATCAAATAAAAACAAATTAGCTCATTTTAAAAAAGAATGCTGAGAATCGAATTTTTTATTATTTTGGTACCAGCAATATTTTTCCATTTTAAATATTTCAATTTCTTTAGCACTGCGTCTTATTAACCGTCCAGTTATATGTATTTATTTATTCTAATGTGTTAGGGTTGAGGAAGTACCCACATTTTCTTGGAGTGTGAAAAACCATTAGGGGAAAAACACCCTTAGTATATAATACCAGAATTAAAACCCCGATCTCTCTATCATCACTAGTTTAATCTATTATGAGAGTGACCCTTAAGATAATTCGACAATCTAAGCAGTCAGATGATATAATTATATCAAAGGCATTTTTTAAACCGTTCTATTTTATAATAATGTGCTTGACAGTAAAAAAAATAGGCACAGTGTACCGCATATTCTTTCTCCGTCTTTTATTTTAAAACAGACATTTAATAAGGCATTGCAAAAACCACTTTTTAGGGTTCGGGGGGATCATGAAATGTCGACAGCCATTAAAATCTCGGTTTAGATTTTTTTGACAGTCGCAATACTTTACCTAAAGTGTCGGAAAGATAAAAAATATAAATATTTGCGTATCACTTGAAAACTGTATGTTTTATAAAAATATATTTCAAATAAAATATTTGTAAGTAATATAAATAGACACATATTTGCAATGATAAATAATTGAATATCTCACAGATATGCAGAGATATGATAAAAATTTAGAATTTACTCATTGGTACGGAACCCTTAAAGTCATTTTGACGAAAAATTGAGAGTAGGCCTATCCATTTTGTTTGTAATTATGATAAATACTTACAAAAAATTAATCAAAATTTTTATAGTCGATTTTTAGAGAGTCAATTTTTTTCTCTTTCCATCAGACACACGGACAAATGGCATTACTAGGTTTGAGGTGTCTTGAAACGTTGACATCTGTCACTATCTCGAGTTAGATTTTTTTGACGGTTGCCATACTTTGCCTTAAGTGTTCAAAAATTAAAATATATATATATATTAGCGTATATCTTGAAAACTATTGGTTATATAAAAATACATTTGAAGTAAAAGATTTTTCTTATAAATAGACCTACATATTTGCAATGATAAGTAATTCCATATATCTAAGACTTGTGGAGATACAATTAAAAAAAAAGAATTTACGCATCAGTACTAAACCCTTAAATTCATGTTGACGAAAAATTGAAATTTAAAAAAAAATATTGATCAAAGCTTGGAAAGGAAATCTAATCAAAATCGTTGGGGCTGATTTTGATAAAATAGATGTTTTCTCTTTTCACCCCTAAGGAAACTACCCTTAATTTTAGGGTTGGATATTCTAATCCAAAAACACTCGGTGAAACGTTAAAAAATAACAGATATCAAGTTTTAGCCCAATCGGTAAAATAGTTTAGGCTCTAGCTTGAGGTACAGATAGACAGACGGACAAACGGACATACCTATGGTATTGCGATAACCACTTTTTCGGGGGATCATGAAACGTCGACATTAATCAAACTCTCCAGTTCGATTTTATTATTATTGTTGTTATTATTAGCAGCGCGTCTTAATACCCGTTACTATCAGCACCGCGTCTTACTACCCGTTCGGGTTATACGCACTTACACTAATGTGTAATGGTAGGGTTATTATGAGATGAAATGGAGGACCTACAGTTTAAAGTGGAATCCAAACCACGGTGGAGGCCTGGCATTCCTTCGATTTTTTTGATGATCACAATAATTCCTCTTCCTGTAAGGTGGCGAGAAAGTAAAAATAAAGAAAAAAGTATTACTAAAATTGAACAACATTTATCTGACAAGAACGAGTGACCGAGTTCAGTAATTATTCATAATTAAAAGCTACCACGATCCATGTGGCTGCCCAATAAGTGTCTAAGTGATCATCGTCAGTTATCCCAGCCATTCAGTCGGTCACGGTGCTATTTTGTGTCACCTGTGACAGCGTGGAGAATATGTCATTGTGATATATGGTCTAGTTGTTGTCAGACCGTGATGATACCCGTTCAATCGGTCACTGGTGAGAGTATGAAGAAAATGTCACTTTGATATATGGTCCAGTTTTTGTCAGACCGTGATTATACCCGTTCAATCGGTCACCTGTGACAGTATGGAGAAAATGTCACTGTGGTATATGGTCCAGTTGTTGTCAGACCGTGATGATACCCGTTCAATCGGTCACGGTGCTTCCTTGTGTCGCCTCTGTTGAGACTGTGACAGCATGGAGAATGTGTCTCAGTGGTACGTGGTCCAGTGTCTTGGCAGGTAACCGAGACAATCAGACGCAGCACGGACCACCGTGGAAGATCACTTCACTGAGCTAACTCTTGACTGACTTTATATCCGTTCAGGGTTCACGTCAGCTGTCTTTATATTCCCCTCTCCATCTGGAGATTTGTCGGTGGTTTGGAGTGACATTTTGGTTGTTTGAAGACTTTGTCGGCATTCATAAAAATATTTAGTGCTAGAGCTCATGAATCCTTTTATAAACATACTAGCTTTTGCCCGCGGCTTCGCTCGCGTTAATGTAGATTTTATCAATAAATTCAGGTTGTCGATTGACACAGGGAATATGACAATAAAAACGATGAACATATTGAGGTTGTTAGTCAATAGAGGTAGAGATAAAGAAAAAAACAATACACAATATAAATCAGGATTAAGTGTAGGAGTAGAAAAGAAGTAGCGGAGTGTGTGTCAGTAGAGTCACAGGTTATGCCTTGCCACGAATTGGAAGATCCTACTCCTTCATAAATTTTACTTACAGTTAATTAAAACCCCTTATTTACTCCATTTGTTCTTGATCGTTGCAATCATGGGCACAGAATAGATCATTATTTTAGGACGCTCCTATATACTATGTGTTATGTCCTTCCATTTGGCACAAATACATACAAATTCTGGGCATTGGACACACGCGAACAGGCTACATATAGCTGGCCATGGGAAAAACATGGCATTTCCAAATGCACCCCTGCTACCTGCAATGTTTGCCCTTGCGCTTTGTTAATAGTAATAGCAAAACTAAGTTTGATTGGAAACTGGAGTCTTTTGAATTGAAATGGTAGGTCAGTGGGGATTATTGGGATTCGAGGTATGATTACACTTTCCCCTTTTCCCACACCTGTTAAAATGGTGGCACAGATTATATTTTGCCCTAATTGTGTAATTGAAGCCTCGTCCCATTACATAAACGGGGTGCATCTAAATTTCGCATAAGCATAACTGGTACACCTAATTTCAATTGTAGTTTATGCAAGGGTACACCCGATAGCTCCAGAGAATTTAAAAACTCAGCGGGATATGAAGTGCTCTGTTCTGTGTCCATGATTGTATCTATTGACAAATACTCCTTTATTTCTCCCTGCACCTCTTTCAAAATGTCAGTGTTGATTTTGTTAACGATTTCATATTTTGGTGCAAGAATTGCTCTTGCACACAACCAATGATCACAATTTAAATTTAGTTGTAAGTCTGGGTAAACTTTAGCAATGAGCTCCATATCATTTTCCACCAAATTACAGAATTCCCCTGTAAGTAAAATACAGCCTTCAGCATCCGTGTCCAAACGTCCATCGCCAATTTTCAATAGTGTCTCTGCGTAATGTCCTGAATCTACGTCATTATAAAGGTGGACTCTCATATTCGTTGTTAGGCTGAATTTTTTCACTTTTGCCCACAATCTTGATGACTTGAGACAGGCTTTGATTTCATCTGCATGTGTGCCCCTCTGGATCACCGGTAGAGTTTGTCGGAAGTCACCAGCCAGTAAAACTACCATTCCTCCTCTCTCGCAAGTCCTGAAGATTTTGGTTTAACGCCTCTATAGCTTTTTTGTGGGACATCGTACTTTCGTCCCACACTAAAAGTTTACATTGTCGTAGCATCATACCTCGAGAGCTATTTTTGCTGAAATGAATAATACCAAACTTCTTACGACAATTTTGTCATTTACCATAACGGGGTGAACAGACAGAGCTTAATTAGCTGAATATAATCATTTTTAATCATTTTAAGATAGATGTGCCTAAAATAACTCGGGAACAGATTTTTATTCGGGGTATCAGATTTTCTTCTGGGATACCGCAGGTCCCTTTTTCTGTACTCCAGGCATCATGTTGCAATTAATTTATTCATATCAGTAGGCCGAGTTGTTAAGCCGGACGACCGTCTAACAGTTATTTTTTTCTATCCGTCAGGAACAGTACTTTTTTTCTGGATGAAAGGTACCCTATGTCCTTTTCTGTACCCATGACAACGTGTATGCGAAATTTCATGATGATCGGTCGAGTAGTTTAGGCGTGAAAGCGTAGCAAACAATAACAAACAAACAAACAAACAAACTCACATTCACATTTTTTCTGGATGAAAGGTACCCTATATTCTTTTATGTACCCATGACAACGTGTATGCGAAATTTCATGATGATCGGTCGAGTAGTTTATGCGTGAAAGCGTAACAAACAATAACAAACAAACAAACAAACTCAGATTCACATTTTTTCTGGATGGAAGGTATCCTATGTCCTTTTCTGTACCCATGACAACGTGTATGCGAAATTTCATGATGATCGGTAGAGTAGTTTAGGCGTGAAAGCGTAACAAACAAACAAACAAACAAACAAACTCACATTCGCATTTATAATAGTAAGGATTCAGCCTCTCAGGATTCTTTACGCCTCGGAATATCGGGTTCAAAGCAAGATATTTGCTAATATGAAATTACGCAGCTTGTTAAATTCTCGGTCAGTAATAAGGTTTGCAGAACAACACGGCTTTACTGTTACTGAACTATACTTTGAATGTAGAGGTCAGAATTTAATCCCAAATTGACCAACATTTTAGTTAAAATTAGTGTTCTCCAACTTCCTTCCCATCAGACAGCATTCTCATCCTTTAATCCCTTTAGTTAATATGTCGTTATGTATGTGTTGGACTATCACATGGCTAAGAAATACCTATTATTTGGATGATTTTTTTTACAGATGTTTAGCTTTTTTTTACTAGGTGTTCTGTCTTATTACAGGTCCATTCCTTTTATCAGTGAACTTAGACCATCAATGTACTCTGTCCTTTGCCTCCTTCAGCAACCTGAATAACAAATGTTCTCATAAAAAATTGGAATAAGGCAGGAAGCTGGGAAAGTAAATTGTTAGCTTTTCCTTTTCTGTCAAAATATTTCCCTTGTTAGTTAAATTAACAATGTAAAAGGTTCTACGAAACAATTACTAAAATCTTACATCTTTTTCAACTTATTTAAAATATTTTGTAACCAACCATATATACAGACATGAATTATCATATTTTTAATTTATTCACTTGTCATAAATGTATGAACATATCTTATGAATTTATGTCTATTAATAATTGGGTGATTTCTAATAGCTAATTCAGGCAAAAAAAATATATATATATAAAATATTGAAAAAATAGGATTATATAATCTGTGTTTTTTAACAAGATATTTAAATTGTAAATTTTAAACAACCAAATTGAAGTAGCTTAGGATTGTATTATCTAGTGATATAAAAATTGTAATATATTAAAATTTGAAAAAAGATAGTTATTTTATCCTAATGGAATGCAATATTTTGATAATTTCTAATATCATCACACCTTTAGGGAGGTAAATGTCCTTAAAAGAACCAGGATAGCTATGAATAAGAAGCTTTATATTCAAAATTAAACGAATTAATGTGAAATCTTTGTAGGTTTATTGAAATCCCAAAATTTCCTGGATAACTGTTGAGTGAACAATCCTGCTTGAAACGAAATTATTTTCAGCATCACGTTACACAGCTTGTCTGTTACTCGTGGTCAGAAAGCGGATGCAACAAGAAAAGGTAACGCAAGACAGTCGGTCGTGCTTGACGGTGGGATGTGTCACCGAGCAATTTAAGGCCAAGTAGATCACTTGGTGTTCATTCACAGCTTCCGACCTTTGGATCCGCGTCACCACCGTTTCAAGTACATTCCACCTCGATAAAGGTAGATCCTTAAGATGATATTCCCTATCTCAGTTCTACTATGGAGTAAGTTACACGTGTCCGTTGAACAATTCCATTCTCTGGATGCGCGTCATTAACTTAATAAAAAAAATATAGCCATTATATGGTTTTCCTTTTCCCCAGATGAGTTAATGATCTTATTAAATTTGAAAGCGGGCCAAAGCAAATTGATTTATAAAAATTCGCGTAAAGCTGGAAACTGTTGAAGTTGATTTTGTAAACTTCCAGCCTCCAACTTTACGAATGCGTCTCCTTTTTCATGTTACCAATTTTTTCGAACGCTTAAGAATTAAACTGAATTAACAGCTTCTGGATTTACGTACGTTGATTTTTCCTGGCCAGATCACAGATCCACGCACGTTTATGAATTTATCTGCTTTTATTAGCTACCAATTTTACGAACATGTTTTAATCCACTTGCCTATAACAGATTCAAACTTTAAAAATATTTATGAACTCATTTACCTTGGTCATATCCCAGATTCACAAACGTTTGCGAATTCATCTTTCTTGAACAGATTTCAGGCTTACAAAAGTTCATGAATATCTTGTTCATGTAGTGATTTTGTAAAATACAAATGCATCAACCTTGGTCAGGCTCCAGCTTTACAAACGCTTACAACTTCAAATTTTTTTTATCATTTCTCAACTTCACGAACATTAACGAATAACCAACCTTACGGGAGTTCACGAAATCATATGCGCTAGTCATCTCCCAACTTAACGAACCTTAATGAATCCATCTACCTTGGTCATATCTAAACTTGAAAAACGTTTAATAATAATTTATCTACCTTGATCAGACCCCAATGCTATGAATCTTAACGAATTAATCCACCTTGAACATTTACCATCTTGACAAAAATTTACAAATTCATATACCTTGGTAAGATCCCAACTTTACTAACCTTAAAAATGTATTTACCTTGGTCGGGTCTCAGCTTTACGAACGTTAACGAATACATCTACCTTGGTCAGATCCCACCTTTACGAAATTTTACAAATTAATCTGCTTTGCATCTTCCAACTTTATGAATCTTAAACGAATAATCTACCTTGGTCGGATCCCATCTTAACGAACGTCTAATTGGTTCATATATAATGTTTGAAAATAAACTGTTATATATATTCTTTGCACTGAGTCTTATTAACTGTTCGCGCTATACGCTTATGTACTAATTACGCTAATGGTTTAGGGATTAGTAATGTTATATTTAAAGCAAGTGTACCCAAATTTGCGTCGAGGGAGAGTGGAAAACAATTTTGGGAAAATCACTCTAAATTCACCCAACCAAGATTCGAATCTTGATCTTCTCCATCATTGGCAGTCTAGTCTACTGAGAGAGTAGTGAGCTATACCACGTGGCCACCGAAACGGGTCAACTATTATATTGATTGTATTGTCGACTCCCCCGTCCTGTGTGGACCTAAAGTGTCAGGATGGCTTGTGGACAAGGAGAGGGATGGCGGAAAAATAGATGTGTGAGCTCGTAATTAATAGACGGCTTTGATTTTTAAGATTTATTAATAGCACTATGCACTAGTAGCCTACTACAAAATGTGATGTTATGAATATCAGTTTAAAACTTAAATTAAAATAAAGTCTTGAGAAATAAAATATAAGACTAAATATAGCTATGTTACATATGTTAATATGTGAGGGGAAGGAAATTAGTTAAAGGCATATATTAAAAAAGTAAAATTTAAATGGAAGTTATTATGTTGAAAGAATAGATACGTGTGAAATCTATATTAATTCTATTGTTTGGATTCCTTAATATTTATAATTGAATGTAAGTGCAGGATAAAGATGGATATATATATAAGTATAGCACTATAAATAGTCTAGTTACTAGTATGTATTCAATAATAATTACACTATTCCACTAAGAAAAATAGGTATTCTATTGTTTTCAATAAAACCCAAACTCAGAGATTTACCTAATAAACACATATTAGTATTTCCCATCCACCCTGTGACAAATCAATAGCCACACACTACACTACACTATTATGTTCAAAATGAATATATTCTATTTGCATTATATTGTCGCGCTGTTCGCCAAAGCAGTCCATGCAGTGTGTTCCTACCTGAGGTCCCGGAATGTCGGCTCATGTATTTCTATCTTGTAGACCCCTTGTAGATCTGCTTGTTCTAGTGTTCTAACACACACACACACACCCTCCCACATCTCACTCCCAAAATTGTTGCTCTTGGTATGGAAAAAAATTACGTCTACCTGAGTGGGTCACGTCCTAGGAACGTGCCAATACGTCCTACCGACAAAATAATGACACTTCTCATGGTTGAGACAAGCGCAATAGTGAACTAAGTAACTTATATTACGAAACTTCTATTTATGAGAATACTTTTGATGTTCATCGATTTCAGGCCATACCAACCCAGCTGGTATCCAGTTATCTGATATGGTTATATTACGTGGCAGTCTAATTTCAAATTGCAACCACACCAAAAATAATGTTCTACATTAGTTGTATCAATTTAAAAAATCTTACACTTCCTTCCCTTTAATTTTAAAATTACATTTATTTAGACACCATTCAGTTATCCGGGAATCCACCATATTAAATTTTTGTTTTTTAGAATTTTCTTAGATCTATTGACATGCCAAATTTTAAATGTCTATGTTTGCAAGTGTATGAATAATTTATGCAGACGGACTGATATAAAAACTACATCGAGTCAGAATGCTCAACATCCGGCTATACTCAATTAATCTAGTCCTAACCCGCCTCGGTGGCGTAGTTGGCTAATGCGCTAGTCGTGTTGAGCTTGACTGCCGAGGACGGGGAGATTGACGTTCGAATCTCGGTTGGGTAAACTGGGAGTGGTTTTTCCTAAATGGTTTTCCACTCTCCCTCCACGCATATGTGGGTTCATTTCCTCTATATTCAACCTTACCAATTCCTAACCTTTAACGTAATTAATACTTAAGCGTATAACCCGAATGGTTAGTAAGACGCGGTGCTAAATAACTAACTAACTAACTAACTAATCTAATCCTGTACAATATCAACATCAATATAAACACGATAATCCCAAACCAAATATGTCAACCAATAAATTTTAGAAACAATCTTTAAAACAAAAAATTAATCAGTCCATAAACTGAGTGCAAAAACGAACTCAATCCATATACACACTATATTAAAAGCAATCATAATACGAGTAAATTAATTTCATACACTGTTAAAAAATATTATAAAAAATAATCTTTATCTAGACGTTTCAGCTATTTAAGAATGTGTAAGTTTTATTAGTCAAAGAAACATGATTTTCTTACTAATGTGAATACAAAACAACCAATACAAAATAAAATGGATGCTTGGATTTTAGTTTGAAATATATTCTGTGTATTATTATTTGAATTTCAATTGATTTGGGGATCAAGTAAGACCGAAAAAAATAGATCTCTACATTTGTTAGGAGAATACAACGAGGGATCACGTGGCTTAAGAAAGAATATTTTAAGAAACATCCATTTTATTTTATTTTAATAGAAAAAATATAGTTCATAATTATGCTAGCCGGTCGTCCAATTAATATTCATGCCAAATCTCAGCACAATCGGTAGAGAGGTTAGGACTTGATTGAGCAACAAAAAGATAAACAGATGAACGATTTATATACATATTAGTAACATGTTTGCTTCCACCACAAAACACTTGTGGCAAGGCAGATTTATGATTGGTTTGTTGATATTTTCTAATCCTTCGTTACCAAGAAGACATACAAAGAAGATTCGGACATTAAAAGTTAATCTATTTAAATTGTCACAAATGTATAACGCAAAAGTAATAACACTACAAGTCAGCTTTTTCGACTCTGCTTCACTCGCTGATAACATAACGTGGTGGTGTATAGCTTACATTGATTCCTGTAAAATAAGGAGTACATCAGAAGAAATCCAATCTTGATACGAAGAGTACTTTTTGAGTTTACTGGCAACAAACAAACAGATAGACAAAAGTTGAATGTGGGAACAGGTTTTAAATTTTATTATATGTATAGATTATAAATACCTATTACTATAGTGATACTACAATGATATATTAATGTTTCATCATTTTTGACCTCAAAAAATATGTTCTTACTATTTATAAGTCTTCCTACCAAAATCCTACAATGATTTAATACGAGTTTATTGTATCCGTTTAGCCATTTTACTAAATATTTAGAAACAAAAATAAATCATGTTATAGTCGATAAAACAAAGCGACAGCTTACAAACCAACACCCAAAACCAGAGAAGACCGTTTTCATGGGTGAATGGCTATAGAGGTCGACTAGTGGTACACCCTGGTTCAATCACAAGATTTAGTAGACCCTTCGTCCTACTACCCTAATACAATAATATGTGTCTCTAGAATAGTTTGGGTTTATTTAGTGATGAGTTTTGCTGGACTGCGGTTAAGTTTGTAAAGTTTGCATAAAGATTGGTTTTAATAGAATCTGGTTTTCACAACGTTCTCTTTTTTTTATTAATCATCAATGAAAAAGGAAATTAATTTGCCTATACTGACTTGACTTATAATTTTCTTGATGTAAGCAGACTGGATTTTTAAAACCAATATTGTGTGTTTTTAAGGGGCTATATTTTTCGTCCCAAATAAGTAGATTAGTAAAACTAGATGATATGACTCGTCCCGGGGTTGAAAATGTTTACCTTTTCAGTGAACACGAATCGTCCCGAAGTTGCTAGTGTTTACCTTTTTCATGAACACGGCTCCTTCTCTTTTCATATCACTTCAGGTGGTGTGCTAGTGAGCACCAGTTTAGTGCATTAATTTTGCAGTTTTTATAGCATAAACATTTTTTGGCAAAAATAAATCAAATATTTCTTCCATAGAAACATAGAGTTTAGCTTTCTGCACATGCTAATCTCAACAGTTCTTGAATATCTATCAGGAGCATGGCGGCATTTGGTGACAAACTTTTTAAATGCAGATAAAAAGTTGTCACTAAATTCCAGGACACCCTTGACAGATATTAAAGAACTGTTTGTTGAGATTAGCATGTGCGGAAAACTAAACTCTATGTTTCTATAGAAGAAATATTTGATCTATTTTTGCCAAAAAATGTTTATCCAATAAAAACTTCTAAAATACTGCCCTAAACTCACGCTCACTAGCACACCATCTTCAGTAGAATTTATTAGGTGCGACATGAATGACGTAGTTAGCCAACGTGGCAAAATATTTCTTCGTTTGAAGAAATTTAATAAATATCACGATTTAGCGAGTGGTGACAGTAGGGGGCGTTGCGTGAATGGAAAGTTTGGAGCATATTTAAATAAAATGAGTGAGTTCTCCCTATGAGTTTTTATTATATTTTGCTGATTGATTTCAACTGGGTGTCAAATGTTTTCACACGTGTTATGTTCTAGAATCTAGATGATTTTTATGGTAGGGTCAAAAGAGTGAGTAGTGACCAACAGAATTGTGGGCCTTATGACGAACGTACTCTAGAAATACAAAAAGTAAATGCCGCTGCCAAATGAAAAGCCACAGAAAACATTAGTGAAACGCAACTAAAATCATAAGGTCATGTGTTGACGAGAACTTGGATCTACGGTTGAACGATGTAAAAAAAAAACTTTAGAAAATATATGTATGGTGGAAGCTTATGCCCAAACTTCCGACTAACATCAATGAAATACACCGCAATTGCTCAAATGTAACAGCTAACCAAGAGAGTCGAGAGTTTAGTTCCTTCGTATAACTCGGTGGATATTTTGTTGAATGTTTGCACTTCTTAACAGATTCACAAACTGTTTATAATGTTGGAACATTTGAATGATGTCCAAGATATTTCTTCCAACTATTCACTCTTTATGGGTACTTTAACGGATCGGAAATCCCCTTGGTCTTTTGCCCCTTGAAAAAGAAAGAAGAAATAACCTATTCAATATTTCTAAAGCAATTAGTATGCTTTGTTCATAATTTCACTGGCCCTTACAACCTCGTGAGATAGTTGTGGACTTGAAACAAGCCAATCATAATGTTGTGCGAATCATTTGGACCAACAGTAGAGATTTCAGGTGTCGTTTTCACTTGTCCCAAGGTTGGTGGAGGAAGGTTAAAATTTTAGGCTTGTCCACAGATTACAAGGCTGCAAACGAGGTTGGTCAATGGGTGAAATTAGTGCTCTGGTCTGCTTTTCTTAGATCCGTCCAAAGCTTAAGAGCGTTTTGTCTTTGACCTGGTATCTGTGGAACCTATAGACGAACGCTTAGCAAATTAACGGGCACGTACACCTCCCCTGAAAATACCTTTCCACCAAACGTATGGACTGAGTCCTCTGTCACACTGACAAGAACTACCAACGCATGCGAAGCCTTAATTTGCGAGCTTGCACTTAATTGAAGAATTGTATTGTACTCGCCCTTCAATTGTAATTTTTATTCGAGCCTTAATCAATCTTCAGATCGACACACATATTACGGGCTACTACATTAAAGAGAAGAATAAGTGAATCTTACTTTGACTTTGACTTTTGGATTAAAGAGATTTTGACATCAACAAATTTTTCTGTTACTTTTACATTTAAATAAAAAATTTATGGTCATTCCTAATTGTGGAGGAATAATGTTCGTGATGTTTCCCTGATTCAAAAACATGGAGACTATATCGGCTATGATCCCTGTCGTACCTGAAAGATTTCCTTTAGAGGGGTTAAATTAGTGAGGAGCAGCGTCATCACCATGTTTAGTAGCTATGTTAAACATAATGACATGTTTAACATTATTGCTATTATGTTTATTTATTTATTTTATGTGGACCGAATTGTGTCGACGGGCCTATAAAACCCAATTATAAAAATATTTTATGTGTGATGCCTTATTTTCCGTAGGACTATCCGCATATTTAAACTAATGTATTAGGGTAGACGAAGATATATTTCAAAATAAATGTACCCATAATTTGCGTTGAGGGGAAGTAGGCTAATACATTTTCTCAGTAAAGATGTGTGAATACGCCTAAGGGCTGGACCCCAGAATTGAGGCAAGGACATATGGCATCATGTCGTTAGCCTTAAATAATAGGTGAATAATGACCTTGAACTAGTGACGAACTAGGATAGTTCAGGGATAGAGCATTGGGGTGTAACACCAAATGTACCAAATTCGATTCCCGTGTCTAGATGATGATCATAAGAGGTCGTCTACAAGGTCATGAGACAAGGATTTGAGCCCAAGATAAGCTAAAAATTGTTTGAATTTTGTGAGTCATATTGCTCAGCTATCGACATTACAGTAAAAAGGATTGGGGGTTAACAATTGCGAGTAGTGATGCCCAAGCTGTCAATGGCGTTAGACACGCATTGTACGCATGAGGATGAATTTATCTCTCGTTTTCCCATTCTCTTTTCACATTGACGTAGAGTAGTTTGCGATAATCTACCTTCTTTATTCATTAGTGCTTAAATTAATTCGTTAATAACCCTAATAATTATGAAGTTATAATAAAAAAGTTAAATAAAAATATTAATGTATATGAGACATGAGTCCTTTTTTTCCTGAGGTGTCAACAGGAAGATGTCTTTCACACCCTAACAATAAGGACAATAGTGGCTGCGGGTGTTAGGTGGACAAGAGGCAGTAAAAAAAACAAGACAGAAGACAGAGAAAAAAATAATCTATAAAAAAGATGAACAAAAAGGTAACAAATGACAAGTGAGGACAAGTAAAAATTTGTCGGGGTGTTGAGATGAAATATTGGGTTCACCAAGCGAGACAGAAAGATTAGCAGCAGGAGAAAACCTTAATAGGGTCTGTGACCTGATGACGTTTGGGATGGTCTGTTCTTTCTTTCTTTCTCTAAAGAAATCGTTTTCCTCTTCTTATCCCGTATTCTCTTTCTTGTTCTTTTTTCGTGCATCCACCATAATGTCAGTATTGACTATCAACGATTTAAAAAAAAACTAAAAATAGAATGAAGTATTCTGAGAAACTGTCCATTCACCTGGAGAGAGTGTGAAACTAAATTATAGGAAAAACTCACTCTGGAGTTGTCATAATTTTAAAAATTCACTATAGGATATTCACATTTAGTTAGGAATGAGGAAGCCAAAATCTAGAAAAAATTTACCTGAAATTTTGTGAAGCAACCATTAAGGAAATACAAGTCTAATTATAGCCGGCCTCCACGTCACTGGCAAATCATACTAGAAAATCTTTACGTTTAGCCCTGCGTGTCCACCGATATTGGTAAGCGTGATCTAGCACTGGATTTCTTATGACTCTTATATTGTAAGGCTTACTCACTGCTCGTATTAATCAACAGGTTTGATCTATCGATTTTATTCGGGTATATATGTACAGATGATTATATAAATTACCCACATATGTTGCATGATCTTGGGCGTCACTGTGACAATAACTGTACTGCCAATAAAGAAGTAAGAGTTTAAACCTTGGCTGGGTGCTAAGAGGGTGTTTTCCTATACTCCTCCCCACAAATAAATTTGACCTTTATTTTCCCAGTAACGTAGTAGTCAAACTTAAGGGTTTACCACTCTCCCATCGATTAGATGCATCCACATTTATCTTTAAATTTAACATCCTCATCCCCTGTATATTAGTGTAATATGTGGCTAAATTTCATGGGATTGAGACGTGAAGTACGGGGGGAAGGGGGAATATGAAAACAAATAATAAGAAAATATTATTATTTATTCTTCCTTCAAATTCTGCCTTCTAGAGAAAGTATTGTAGCCGTGAAATTTTATATTTCAAGGTTATGGTGAATCTGGACTTATGTTCCTCCAAATTTTTTAAAAAAAGGGAAATTTTACAAGTTATGTCTTTCCCTAAAATTTTGTATGTAATTTTATCTTAAAATCAATGGTAGATTACTGATGACTTTTTTTTTTACTCTTGACTAAGTAAATGATAAAAAAAAAGTGGTAAGATTATGTCNTTTTTTGCGCATAGTATTTTTACCTGATCCACTATCCGCATGTATAAGATAGTAGGATTGTGGTGAGGAAGGTAAATTAAGATCAAAATTACCGACACTAGCTTGGAAAGAGATTGGCAACCGTTTTGGTGACAGCCGACAAAGACTTAAACCTCAGCCTTTCCACGACCGGGAAATTTTACTATTACGATACTGATGCCTTAGTCATGTAATCATCGATGGATGCTATGTTTTAATAAATACATTTGTGTAATTTATTTGGTAAATCAGAAAATGATAGCTTTTACAAATAAATTCCAATGGATGCCCATTTAAGTACTTAAACAACTACTTGTAAGAAAAAAAAGTATTGGTATTATAGTACTGCATCCCCTATTGGGGTATGTGGCCTGCAATGCTGTAGTGTAGCACTTCTAGACCTCATTTACCATCCAGGGCGCTAGGTCTTATAATATACATTTTTATCGGTCACACTGTAGGTTGTGATTGAATTTTGGTAGGTAAATATTTTATTTTATTCATGGTATTTTACTTATATTAATATTAAATTATAATTAAATGGTTAGTGGTGTTATGATATTATTCTAACCTTCCTCTGTATTCGCATTGGAAATAAACTTCGTTTCCATGAGTTAATAATTATATAGAGGCCTATATGTTACCGTTCAAGATTGATTCCAGGACAAACTAGATCGGACTAGGCCAAATTGATACATCCTAAGAGCCTCAGGATGTACTAGTTTAACCTAGTCTAAATTTGTTAATCCTGAAATTTTGGCCTAGCTCATAGGTTAAATTAGTATCGCCTATTATTTTACCAGGCCAAACCAGGCTTAGGTTAGGTTAAACTAGGTTAGGTTAGCTGACACTATTTGCGCGTGAACTGTGAATGATTAAACCTATCCAGGGTCGATTTATGTATGGGTTAAGAAGAATGAAAACTAGTACTGTCTTAAAACATCAGGCTAGATTGGTTTATTCTCCAAGCGGCAGGATGTATCACTCGGCCTAGTCCGAACTAGTTTGTCCTGGAATCGGGTTTGGACTATAATATATATACAACTTTTTATGTGAGGTTGGCAATAAATATGATCTACTTGGAGAAAAGCTATGTTTTGGTTGAAAAATCTTTGTGAAAAAACGAAAGTTTTTATGTAACAATATCCATGAATATGAATATATGTATTCATGCATGGAATATTGTATAATTTTAAATGAATAATGTTAATAAAGTAAATTACACTTGTGTAAATAGCAAGGCTAATTACTGGTGCAGCATTAAATGTGATTTCCATCAAGCGTTGTTCAGAACTTTAAGTCTTATGAAGCAATCAAAATTGGCAAAAGTGGCACATATATTATTTTTAGAACATATCAAGGGTGGTTATTGTACCAAACTCCTTAACTCAGAGCATCCATGCAATCAGAAATTAGAAAATTATTACTTCTTCTCTTTTGTTATTTTAAAGAAATACTTTTTAAAATTTATAAACCTCACATTAACTATTTTTTCTTCAATAAACATTAAACAAGTTCCAAATATCGCTTATTATTTTAAAAATATATATTGCTAGGCTATATAATTATACAATGTGATTTTGGTAGGAAGAACAGTAGAAGTTAGTTAATAAAGTTACTAGAACAATTTTAATATATTCATACATCAAGTCATGTAATCTGTAGCTGTCCCTTTTGATAGATACTTTCAATACCTATAAAATAGCACAAATAATGTATTAAGATATTAATATTGTTGGCCGCAATGAAATATGTTTGAATTTTCTTTACCGTTCTTCCAACCAAAATCAGGGTTTTAGCTAAGTAGGCTCTACAGTTATTTAGTTAAATAGGTTCTAATATGTAAACTGATAAATTTAAGATCGCCACCTGATTTAAAGGAGATGTCCTTCCCCTTTTGTATTTTTCTGTAAGGATGCCATTTCTATTACATCGAAAGTATTAAAATAGTCCTCAATTATCCAATCGGTTTATGTTATGACCCTGTTAAAAACTTACTTTATTTGTTTAAAGAAACCTAAAAAATTCTTTTAGACATTTACTAAGAACTGCAACACTTCAAGGGTAACGTTTTTGTAAATTAGATATATTCAACCTTTTATGCTGGTTTATAATTATAAAATTTTAAAGGTACGTTTTTGAGTACAATAGGGATATTTTGGCGTGAGCTATAGTATTATAAATAAAAAAGCTCTTAAATAATGCGAAATTTCTGGGTGTCTGCAAAAACATTTTAGTATTCCACTAAGCAGCTCTATTTTAATGTACTATGTACTGATACATTTTGGAAGTAAATATAAAACAAAAGATTAATTCTTAGTTGTGGATTTTTAGAACAGGTTGAGTGTATTAAAAATGTTTGGAGTAATTTTTATTTTTAAATAAAATTTAAAAAGATAAATTATGAGAAGTTTCAATAAATGATATAAAACATTTTGGTTTAAGTTTATTAAAACACCAAATGGTTTTTATATAAACCCCTGCGATTCTATCAATCTTCAAGATGGTTCGTGAAATATTGTTTAGTTTTAGTAATTCAACAACAAAGAAATAGTTCTAAGAAGAAAGAAAAAAACCTCTCTAAACAATCCTATTTGAAAGACAAATTATGAGCGATTAAGTTGACTGATATGACTCGTTCCTCGGTATGGTCGGTTGTATACAATCAGGGAATTAGTACATGCGACCAAAGTTAAGCCACGCATGAGTGATAAGTCACATTTGTATCATAGTGATGTAACCCATTAACTGATTACTACAGTGTCTGTGATTGGATTGTTGGAGAAATAGATGAGGTCTCGTCAAAGCTGACAAAGAAGTAGTAAATGTCGTCCAAAAGAACAACACAATAGACGTTGGTGTAAAGGATGTTATTAATGATGTGATTCGTGGGGCCGAATGGGGATGTCATTCTAAGAACAGATTAATACTGGCTTATTAATACAACTTTTAACAACTTTTTTTAATTGGTATGTTTAGCACAAGGTTTGTTAAGGTCTTAATCTAAGTGATAGGGATGAGAAAGGTAGTCTAGAAGACTTTCTGACTAACGTGGAGAAAAGAAAAGTAAAGGGACAGTGATACATCACATATTAAAAGAAATACCAAGAGCCACCATCCAAGATTCAAACCTTGATTTCCCCTTAAATTACAACTAGAAGGAAGGAAATTATAACACCTTAGACCATGTAGCCAAAGGTATGTGTTTTACATTACACTAGTGTGATCATTACGAATAGAGCTATAATTTAAAAGTGTTCTTAGTAACTAAAAACGAATCATTATTTATTATATTATTTAGGCAATATAAATAACTATTAAGTTGCATAATTATATATTTTAATTTAGTATTTATTGATATAATGATCTAAGACCTTTATAACAAAATTCCATAAGCTTTTAGAACGCTAAAGTGATCTGCTTATAACCATATTGAACAGTTTTTCAGGGAATTTGAATAATATCCCGGTGGAGAACGTAATTTAACCTTCATCAGATAAGAATTTAAAATCAAGTATGGCTGGTTTGTAGCTTACTATAAAATAATACTTTACGACATTAGTGATATCAATTGTATATTGAGTTTATATAGACGTTAATACGAATATAAAATAATATCTATATTAATGTACATATTTAGAAAAAAAAGTTATATGTTTCATAAACCAACAAGATACGTTGTTTATTTTATTTAAAAATAAAATAAAAATCACCTTTTAGCAAAATAAATCACAATAACTAATAAACACAAAATCTAATTGCTTTTGATATATTTATAATCGTTTATTTTACATATATTATAAAAATTACTTTATATCTAAAGTATCCAATATGTAAAGCTGAATGTAGATTTGTCCAGAATGAAAATCCACTTCCAGATGAACTGGAATTCTGAAATTCGGCAGTCAGGTAACATCCAGATAACTAAATAAAAATATATAATTTCAAAAGGGAATTGGAGAAATGATAGGGGACGGAAGCGGGGGTAGAGGTTTACACTGTCATATTGGCACAGAAGTTACGACTGGTGCCAGTAAATCCTGACAGTGGTGCGCTTTGTTTGGGTGTTGGGTAATAATTTTTTCAAGATTTAATCTATTTTAATTTTTTGACTGCAATACATGCCTTGGTATATACATAGCTAGTTCAAGATTGTACAAGGAGGAACTTTAAAAATGTTGGCTGCCAGATATTGAACGTCCTACTTTGATATAGTTCTGATGAGGCCTATTCGCTTACCCGTGTGAAGAACGGATCAAACAGCTAGTAATATATTTAATATTATATACAAACCATATCAACTATTTTTTTAAAAGGCATTCTGTGTGAGAAGCAACTTTAAGTATGTTAATCCACCAAATATAGTGGTCATTCAAATAAATCGCACTTCCCTGTCTTTCTCACCTCCTTAAAACGAAATCTTAGAGCATGTCGTGAATTTAAATCAAAGTTTCTCAACGGAAGTTAGACCCTGCCTAAAGCACATAACCTCGACAATAATGTCCAAGCTGAGGTGGCCCACACTATAGGCCTACGTAGGACTACAGATTTAATTGGGGGGTTTGGAATTATTTTTTGAATAAAATAGTATTAAAGATACATCGAAGCAACGCGGAAATAAACAAAGAATAAAAATGGTAGGAATGAAAGAATGTAGGGAAAGGCGACAAAAACGGGCCTAGTAAAAAAAAAAGAAGACATAAAATTAGTAGAAAACGTAACAAAACGAAGAGCTGAAGAGGAAAAGACCATCAGTAGTGTTCGGTGGTGTTGATGGGAAAGTCATTAGTGGTTAGCCAGTCTTCCCTCCCTCCTCCCCCTTCCTCCTCCATCCCCAACCCCAATGTGATGCTGAAGGGTCACACACACACACTAAAACTACGTGGTCTGGAACCCCACCCCCTCCAATTCCACTCAACGTCACCCCATCTCTGGGGGTAGTTACTTTGTGATGTCTTGCGAGTTTTTTTTTGTTTTTTTGTTGTTTTCTAGGGTTGAATGGTTAGTGGGGCTGAATCTAAGGTCACTTGGTCCAAGTTCAATCCCAGATGGTTATATTTATTACCTATTATTTTAGCATGACCTCACACAATTCCCTGAACTTATGACTTAGTGTTAAGTGATTGGTATTAAACGTTCTTATTGATTGCATACGTCATTGGGTAACAAAAACTTTGCTATTAGCAAATAAACATTTATTTGCAACCTGTTTTTTGTTCAAATAAAAGGTATACAGACTGATCTTAAATAAGGATTCAGCCCTTTATATTAATTTACGAATAGGACAAAAAAAATCAAATTTGGTGGAATTTTATAACATCTCAAAAGTTTATTCCTTATAATATTTTATGAAAAAATGTAGTTACTAAAGCTTACCAAATATAAAGGTTTTAAATATCTACCTTTAAAATGATAATAGCACAGCAAAATTGTTGCTTCGATAGACATAAACATATTATATAATTTTAACTCATTTTTTCTAAATTAAGAAATGTTTTGCCAAGTATTTTTTTTAAATATATTACTTCACGTAGCTACATCTCTTGGGCTTAGTTTTTTTTTAATGCATTTGAAAAAAATATATAAATACTTTTGTTACCACCAATTCAAGCAATACAAAACGTACATTTAATAGTATGGGAATGAATTTAAGCTTGTCTAGGGAAAACAAGTATCAGAAAAAATTACTAAACACATCCGACACATGTAATCAAATTTAATTTTCATCTGAATATTATTTAAAAATTATAATTTTATATTTTTCTAAAATGTTGAATAATATTTGTCAAAAATTTAACCTTCCATTCCAAAGTATTAAAGTTGATTAAATTATGTGAATATTAACTCTAAATTGCTTTATAAATTACATATATTTAATGTTAATAGCAATGTGATATTCCAGAGGAAATAAATTTAATAACCTGTAGTATTTTAAATGATCAGATAAAATCTATGTTTTAATATTCTCAGAAATTTTGTTTACAATAATTGCTTAAATTATGTATTTAAAGTTTTGAAAATATTATTTTTATTTATTGGAATCTTGATATAATAAGCTATGCATAGATCTACACAAACAATATATTATCGGATTTTGAAACAGATACACATAGAATGGTATACTATATAAGGTTTTTGGTTTGTAAAAGTCAACTAAGAACCCATATAGAGTTGGTATACCATTGATTATAGATACAACTTTGAAATACATTAACAGAAATAATCTAATCACTTAGGCCTATAAAATATTGCATTCATTTTTCATAATCGTAGTTGAGAATAAAAATAAATGAATTTTATTTTTCAATATAAAGTCATACTTGTAAAAGTTTATATATAAATAATATTATCTAAAGTAAGATGGAGGCATACAATTTAATTTAGTTTTACTATATCTTGATAAAAGGTAAAAGTTACAAACCTAATCATTCTATTCACTGTTGATAAATTATAAAATTTAAAAAAAATGGTGGTGATCTTCTAGTTACTCTTTAAATTGTTAAATAATTGTTATTATAGCCGACAAACTAATGTTTTCATTCAAAATTGTCTAAAAGATTTGTTGATAATTTATTTAACGTATTTATTCAAACAAAATGAAAATATTCAGGTGAAGGTTTTGAAAAAAAAAATAGAACCCTTCAACTTGTTTTCAGAAATTATAACACAAAAATAATTTTTATCTATTTTTGTTTGGTGTATGTTGTCAGGCGTGTTTTATTCGAAGGGGGTTGAAAAACCACTCTCCCCTCCCTTTCTCTGCACGCGCCTGTACCCCCTTCTGGTAACATAAAATATAAAACAGGTCGTGATTGTGAGTTTACCAACATAGCCATCCCTTACAAGCATTGGTAGTCAACTCTGGGTCATTGCTATACAATATCTACCGCCATTAGGCTTCAAGGACGTATGCTCATGGTGCAAGAACAAAAGCAGACTTTCTATTAGGGATCAAGGGTGTATGCTCATAGTGCAAGAATAAAAGTACGCTTTTTTTAATATCAACTTACTTTGAGTTTCAAGGGCGTATGCTCATAGTTATATAGCAAATGTATGCTTTTTTCCATTAGGCGTCAAGGGTGTATGTTCAGGCTGTAAGAACAAAGGTACGCTTTATATGTAATATCTACCGCTCTGAGGAATGTAATATCATGAGTTTTATATATATATATATATATATATATATATATATATACATTTGAACCAAGAACATGTGTTCTAATATGTATTTGAATTGGTCATTAGACGCTCATAACTTGTTTATCTTTTGTTTAGAAACCGAAGAATAATCCATATTAAGGATATAGCTTGTTTAACTGAATCTATCTGAAAAAACATAAACCTAAATTAAACATGTTCCACGTCTTACTACCCATTTAGGCTATATATGTTTATAGACATATATATATATGAATATACTTACATATTTACAGATACAAATGATATAGGCATGAGTAAAATAGAATGTTTAATAAAAGTATCGCTATTTGCGTGGACTGAGTGTAGATGAACATTTAATTAAAAACAACTCAGAAAACCCCACCGAGATTTGAGCCCTGACCTCTCTGCCCCGGCAAACTTCACAGACTAGACTGAAGATTTTGTCTGCACGCCCAACGGAGCGGAGTAAATGAACCTAAATGGGCATACCCTACCTTATTTTTACAATATGGAAGTTTATTAAATGCACATTGTGGAAAGGGGGGAGGAAAGAGGGATATGGTAGCCTCATAGTGGGTGTGGAGGAATATTATAGACACGATCTTACGATCAGACGATCAAACTTAAAGGAGTAGTAGGCTCTAAGAGGGGAAGGAATTACCTTGGGACATAGAGGAGCAATGGGGGGAAAATATATATATGATTCGATCCAAGCTCCCCCTGCTTTCGGTCACCCCACCCCCTCCTTATTTTTAAACCGCGGGTGTCCTCATGGTTCGGTCTAAAAACAGCAGGGTGGAAGTTCTTGGGTCGAGGGAAGTCTCACAGAACAAGAGACGAGCTTGTGTGGATCGAGAGAGAGAGGAAAAAAAACGTGTCCTGATGAATGGTTTCATTTCAACAACAAAATAAAAACACGTAATAATAATTAACATGGGGGGGGGAGTAAGAGGGAGAGGAGGGGGGCAGGAAATGAAGGACGATTCTCCGATGATTGGTCTATCTTGAAATGAGAAACTAGTAAGACTAAGTGGAAACGTTCTCTAATTCGAAGAATCACATTGGTTGTAGGTAATATGTGTTCCTAAATAAACAGTTATTTTGTCATCGCATCTAATTACCCGTTCGAGATATCCGCATATTTACACGAATTGGGTAGGGACGAGAAAGGTAGAATTTGCAGAAAAATATTATACAATTTTCGGGGAGGGAAAATGGAAAACCATATAGGAAAAACCTCCACCAGTACACTCTAACGGGATTCGAATCTTTATCTCTGTGTCACTGGCAATCCAATGTAATGTGAGACAAAACCATACGAGTACATTAAGGCCCCCATATCCGGGGGTAATGCGTTCCTAGATCTACCGCGGTTACGTAAAACTGCGAATAGTACCGAACTATTATATAACGCGAAATTCATGTAACACACATAAATACGGTGAAGTTTAGTTGATAAATCATTCACAATAAGAATTACAAACATTAAATAATGTAATACTAATGTATACTTTACACAAGAGTGTACTTACTATTCTCAAGTCTTCTTGTTGTGACGATCACTGATTATGATGATGATTATAATGATGTCAGTGATATGATAGCACAATACCCATAGAAAGTGCGTTTGTGCTTCTGATAGTATGGCCGGTTCTCGCCTGTCACGTGGTTTGAAACTTATAGACAATTTATTTCTTTAATTTAAAAATAAATAAAATTGGGTAGCGATAAACCACGGATAACTGAAACCTCGGGATACTAGATCAGCGAATACAGAAGCCCTAATATACTAAAGTCAGATGTATGTATTATTATATATTAATTACTTTGATGTGATAGAGATGAGGAAAATATAGTTTGAGGAAATTCTCTCACATTTGCATAAAGAAAGAGTAGAAAACCATATAGTAGAAGCCACCGACCACCACCAAACCAGGATTCGAGCCTTAATCTCGATGTCACTGGCAGTTCCGTATATCGCGTGAGTGACGCCCAATACATTGCTAACACTAATGCTAGTAAACAGTTTATAAAGGAGGTTTCTTGATAAATGATTTCACGATCTACTTCCATGCAAGTTCTCGTATATCTATTCTGATTTCCAACTCAAATTCCTCATTAGCGTAATGAAATGCTTATAGCATATAGGTATTAGGAAAGGGCTAGGGAACAAAATAATGTTTTGAGTGTCAGATTTAACTACCCCGGTTTGCATGTTTTTCAACTAGATAATTGAATTTTGAATACTGACTGAATAAAGTAGGGTAGGTTTTTTCCACAGTAGGGTTTCATATTGATCACATTATGATGTATTAAATAGCCAATCTATTATAGTTGCTTATTACGGCCATAGCCACATCTAAATATTATATTTCTTAAATTTAAAACTTATACCAGGACAAAGGAATTGAGCTCCATACTTTTGGCTTATTATATCGATTCTCCTACCCCTAAGCTATCGTGGAGACCAGGGTACTGTTCACTCATAATTTAATGCAGCATCTGTGATGGGCGTGGTGAAATCATCAGATACATATAAGCGATCAATTAAGATCGCGAGCTATCATATAACCCAGCCACCTTTGTCTACGGAGGGTTTTATGCTGCCAGTAGTACAACAGCAAGTGTAAAAATGCGCTTATCATGCTGTATTAATCACAATAGTTCATTTAAAAAAAACTCGATTTAACACCATAAATTAGATTAATGAATTTTTGTGAAATAAGGTTAGTCTTAAAACATTTTATTTTCTTAGGTTTATCACACATTCTTTATTAGGCTTTTTCAAGCACACTCTTATTAACCTTCTTAGACCTAACCAAATGTTTACTAGAGTGGTTGAGATGAGAAAGGTAAAATTTAGAAAAGGCAAATCTGAATTTGTGTGGAAGAAGAGTGATAAAAAATTTAGAGAAAATAGGATTAAGTGTACACATTGCCAAGATTTAAACCCTGGCCTAGTAGTCACAAACAAACCAGACAATTCAAGATTGATGCCCTTGTGCTCTTGACTATAGTTTCGGGTTAGAGGTATGTTTGATAAGAATATTATAAAGGAAGTACAGAAATATTAGTGGGGAAAGAGGAAGGTAAACCACTTTGTGATAATTGATAAATCACACGTCAAAAACCACCCCCACTTTCCTCAGTTGAGATTCGACCTCCCCTTATCCGGTAATACAATCTTTGGAGAGTTTGATACCTAATACTACGTAGCCATTACTTTTGGTTTAATAAAATGTGATTATAACTACAAAAGTTTGTTTGAACGCTATGAATTTCCCCAAACTTCTATTTATTACTTTGTCCTTACTTGTTTCATTTTATAAAATGTTTTTTGATGTAATAAAAGGGTTTACTAATTATTTTTGGGGGTCAGTTTTCCCTTTAAAATGTTGATGCAAGTAGTTTTTTTTATGTAGGATGCATATATTGTTTAAGTTCAATGCATTGTAATCTTCTCTCACTTGATTTATTTCCTATAAAACAGAAATCAGTTCAATGACTTTTTTTTTGTTTTATTTTTCCATCGGTGCTCTTCTATTCCATCCCATGTGATTTCAGTCCGTTCAATCATCACATCCGTGTGATATAATTGGTTAATGGAGCGAGAAATCTGTCGGTGGGGCTTGGTTATCCTCCAGGGATTGAGGAAATTCTTTCTGTTCCATTAGGAAATGATCATTAAATGACGATTCTTGACCTTTAAAACTCATAATAGCCCTCTGATCTACATGTACTAGCCTAAATGTTTACAAGACACCTTAGTATAATAACGTTAGCAACAAAACACATCTTATAAATTTTTGTTTTAAACCCATTGTGGTAAGAAGTTTAGTCTTTCACTTGTCTAGAAATTAGGTAGAAAAATGGGGGTTTAGTAATAAATTAACATTCAAAATTAATTTTACCAGATCTGTATTGACTTATCCTTTCAGAACCTTAGATAACTAGACTTAAATGTATTACTTGAAGAAAACAAATCAGGAACCAAGGAATATCAGACTTAATTTAATTAAAATTATGATAGTTTTCTTAAATCGTTAAGGCTTAAAACACTTAACACAAAAATTGCACCCACAGTAATAGAAATCTGGGCTAATTTTGATTAATAAAAACTTCTTACACATCCAAAATAATATTTTTAATTAAATTACTTAATATCCTTGAATATATCTGCTATTTTTTATCTAAATATTTAGTTTGATTTTTATCTTAAATAACTACCGTAAACCGGTTATAAAAATCCCAGGTGCTCATTTAATAGGTAGGCTTACTCTGTTTACCCTCCATCTGTCATGATCTTTTGGCATAACTTTTACCGTGTGATCAGCTAGGAAATGATTCAATAAACAAACATAATTTTTGTTTGCTAAATTATGTAATATCTTAATAGTTCCAAGGGTTGGTGACACACAAATTCCAATAAAGATTACAGTTGTATATTAATCTAGTAATGAATTATACGATATAAAGTTTTCGTATAACCCGAACGGGTAGTAAGACGCGGTGCTAATAATAATAATAATAATGATATAAAGTTATTGCGGTGAAATACCGTTAGGTTTATATTTTTCTATTAAACGTTATTATGAAAAATAGAAAATTATTGTTTGGTATATTAAAAAAAATCACTAAACCTATTATCAAAAATTATTTTTGGTGAAACAAACTACATGATTTGTGATTTTTAATTATGAGACATTAGAAAAAATTCGAGCAAGATTGTAGTGTTTTTTTTTTTATCTTCCTGAGATTGAAATTAATAACAGATGGGGCAATTATTCTCTCCCCCCTTTTACCCTTTATTTTTTCCAATATGATGTGACCCCGTCCGCACATTTGTCTTGATCGTCCTTAACAGCCGGGGGTCGCCTCTCATCTCGTGAATCCCGAGATCCGAGTCTCGTGGGTGACGGTGCTGCTTACTGGCGGCGTGATAGGAAGGGAGGGGTAAGAAGAAAAATCAAAACAAAAGATGCAGTGAAATTGTTGACAAACTGTGAGTCTCTTTGGGAACCCGAGCGAGTAAAGAAAGAGAAAGGGAAGATGAAAAGAGGCCCGATACCTCAGTTACTAGCCCCTGCCGTGAATACGGTGCCAACCATTAGATTACAATATTTTTAGAGTAATAATTACACAAGTAACATAAATATTTGATGGCATGACTTTAACAAAAAAATTTACTAAACACAATTAGTACCTTCGAAAAACACGTTTTAAAACTCATTTACAATTTTCTTTGCATTTAATATATGTACGTACTCCACTTACGTGGTCTATTCACTCCGGAGATTTGCGTGAAATTTAAAAACCGCGAAAGTCGAATGGTGCTTAAATACGCTGTGTTTATGACATATTATATTTTCGTTCGAGAGTCAAATTAAGTTAAAATTATACTGCTTATGAAAATAAATATTTGAGAAAATCTAGATTGCGATCAAAGCAATTAAAATGGCGATAACACAATCAGTTTTGAGTCAGATTACTAGAAGAAATACAACTTATTATATTAAAAATAACGTTTGATAGATGACTTTGACAGTTTCATCGGAAACAGTGGTATTCGAAGCCACACTCTAAATTATTAAAGTTGAAGATTTAATGTATTTTAATACATTTTATATGACGTTAGATGTGAATATTCATAACAGAGTGATATTAAGCATAGAACTTACTTTATAAACACATATTGATGCTATTAGCGAACTATTCTAGTTTAGTTCTAAAACTGACACAACACCCAAAAAAAAATCCACCGAGTGAGCACGTGAGACTTTTAAAGTAAATTTACATACCTGCTCATAAGTAATTGAAATTTGGAAAAACTTAATAAAACTGAATTTAATTTTAAAATTAATAGTGCAGACCAACAGTTAATGAGTAGACCTACTCAGATCATTAATGTTTAGCAGTATATTATATATAAAATAATATATGTATATATAAAGTATATATACAATCATCTATATACTATATACGTATTTTGAACACAGTATTACTAACCATCCGGGCTCTTAACATATGTTCGCTAATTAAACAGAGTCTTGGGGTAAAGTGCTCGCCTCAGGACCCGATGTTCGTGGGCTCAAACCCAGCCGGGGTCAACGGATTTCTCGTGAGTGATAAAAATCCGTAGCACAACTTCAAGTAAAGCAGTTGGTCCCATGTCGATTGTGGTGGCACGTAAAATAACCATGGAAGGATGTGAATATCCTTTTCCCCAGCAAAATATGTAAGCCCTTTCATTCTTGCTCATAAAAATAGTCCTAATCGTTTGCTGATATTACCAGATGGTTTATAAAGTGCACGTTAAATACTTTAATTAAATAAAACTAAATTAAAGTGAAATACTTACAGTGAATCAGTAGCTTATTTTGAAAATGCAACTGCAGTTAATTTATAGTAATAATAATAATAATAAAATAATAAAAATAATTTTACTTTATAACGAGTTTTTATTAATTTTCTTAATACAACTTAAACCTTAGAGTACATCAATTGCGATAACTTAACCTAGGATATATTGCCCAGAAGCAAACACACGATTTAGACGCTAGGTAATATAACGTATGGATACAAGGACATGTGAACACTTAATTATGAATGCACCCCCCCCCCCTCCGAAAAACAACTAGGGTCCTCAAGACCTGCAGTTAATCTGCCCTCATTCGTGTGGAAGGAAAGTGAAAACCATTAAGGTGCGGCAGAAAGGAGCGCAAGTATTTTTACAATTTAATAGAATAGAAATTTGTTGGCAAAAATAAATCAAATATTTCTCCAGTAGCAACATAGAGTTTATTTTTCTACACGTGCTAATATCAACAGATCTTGAATATCTGTCTAGGTTGTCCTAGAATTTGGTCAAAATATTTTCTCTTTATTTAAAAAGTTTCGACCAAATTTCAGGACACCCTTGACAGATATTCAAGATCTGTTGATATTAGCATGTTTAGAAAACTAAACTCTATGTTGCTACTGGAGAAATATTTTATCTATTTTGGCCAAAAAAATGTAATGCTATAAAAACTGTAATATAACTCACGCTCCCTTCTGCCGCACCTTAAGGGAAAACCACCCTCAGTTGTCTCAACCGAGATTCCAGACCCGATCTCTCCGTCATCACCAGGCCAGTCCAACATAAAAGTGACGGCTTAGTCTACTCGGCCACAGAAGTGGGAGTCAATATTTATTTGAAAAAATTTCTATTTATAATGAAATATTTAAAATTGTTTATTCATAATTCTTTTAATAGTGTCACATATAAGAAAATGGCTATTGGAAATTAAAAAAAAATTAATAATCAAATAGCCGAAGGCGAAAATTGTTTGATATAAAGAAACTAACGAGACGCCTTTTTAAATTAAACGTATTTTGGCCCCGGCAATCTTATATATAATTTGGTAAGTCGTTTCGGGTTATAGAAATTAGGAGGGAATGGATGAACTGATCTTTTACAAACGAACTCTCATTTTAAAGGTTAGAGGTCCAGGATGTTGATAAAAACAGTAGTTTCCAACGAAAATCTGAATTTCACAGAGAATTTTCAGCTTTTCAATTTTATGCTTACCCATGAAAACCCTGATTTGTGCATGAGTGTATATAATTTGTAAATAAAATATTTATCTTTGGCTAAAAATAATAACGCATTTATTAAATAAAATATTTCCCTTTAGTTAAAAATAATAATTCCACATATCTTACTTAAGCTGTACGATGCAACCAAAATAAAAACAATGCAAACAATTTAAATATACTAAACAAGCCAATAATATTAGGCTATAACTATATAATATTGTTTGTATTGGTACTTTTTTTCTTTTTTGTTTTGGAATATTTACCTTTGATCACAAAATGGCCGTTTTAATAGCTGGTTTGAGAACACACTCTACCTACATTCTTTGATTGAAGGAATTTATTTCAGATCAACTAGTTTTATTGCATTTTAAAGACTGAAATGTTCTACCTCATTGTAATATGATAAATAATATCATAATGACCTACCTAATGGGTGCTATTAGTCTTTAAAACACTGTTCAAATTAGCTTTTAATAAAAGTGAATGTGAAAATGGAGCTCATCAGAAAGGGGGCTTCCTAAATAACTTAGTTAATTAAATGTTATTTCAAGCTATGTTCAAATAAATATACTGTCAATGCTTAAGTTATGAATGTAGGGAACGCGAGAAAAAGAGTTTAGTGTTTTTGCAGTTTCTATATCAAAACCCTTTTCTTTTTTTTTCTTTTTTTTTTGCAAAAATAAAAAAAATATTACTTCGGTACAAAGATAGAGTATAATTTCCTTCACATGGTGATATCAACAATTTTTTTAATATATGACATGAGCTTAGCACGATTAGATAACAAACTTTTTAAATTAAGGTAAAATGTTGTCATTAAATTCCAGGACACTCTTGACAGATATTCAAGAATTGTTGAGGTCATCATGTGAAGAAAATTAAATTTAATATTTGTACCAGAGCAATTTTTGAGTTACTTTGACCAAAAAATGTTTTGCTGATAAAACGCTGACCTTTTCTATAGTCTCCTACTTCCCCATCTTTAAATACATTTCAAATGTTATCATCAAAACATTTTTGGACAAAATTAATCAAATATTACTTCAGTATTATTTTAAGTTCAGGTTAATTTTAAGCACATATTTACCCCTAGAGATATTTTTTATTTATTTTTTTAGCACAGTGTAGTACTACCTTTTCTGGCTATTCGCAAACATTTATTTTAAAATTTTCATGAGCATTGCGGAATTTGAATAGGACTTTTGTTATTTATTAAAAGTGTACTGATCAGATGCTGTTATGCTAATGACAGATTTAAAATTATTGTTGAGATTATTTTATGCATCATATTAAACTAAGCGTATCCACTGAATTAATATTTTATTTTTTTAATAGAAAAAGTTTTTTTTATTTTGTTTTACGCTAAATCATGGTACCCATTCGGGATATACGCTTATGTTAATAACACTAGTGTAATAGGAATAAATAAGGTAGGATTTTAGGGAAGTGTGCCCACATTTTCATGGGGGAGAATGATATAGTAATTAGAAAAAAACAGCTTAAGTGCACTCGACCAGGATTATATTCCCGATCTTCCCATCACCAACAACTCAGTCTAAATAATATTGATGTATGATATCATGTTACAACCAATGCGAGTATTTTTTAATATAAAAACTGTAAAATAAAGAACATTAAGATGGGAGTATAGAAAATACGAGTTGAGGAAAGTATTTTTGAAATTTTTATATCAAAACACTTTTTCGATCATAATAAATCAACTAATTCTCCAGTGAGATACAGAGTTTAATTTTCTTCAAACGTTGACCTCAATAGTTCTTGAATATCTGTCAAGAGTGTCCTGGAATTTAAAGACTGCTTTTCCTCTTCATTTTAAAAGTTTCTAGTCTAATGCTATTTTGTTCATGACAGAAGTTCAACAAATGTTACTATTACCATTTGGAGAAAATAAATCTCTATGTTTCTATTGGAGTAATACTTTATTTATTTTTGGCAAAAAAAATTTGCTACAAAAACTACTAAAACACTGCCATTTTCTATCGTCCCTTACACTCCACTTAAGGGGACTTGGATGGGATTCATCTGTATATAATTCATTATGTAATTGTAAATACACTTTTCTCAGAAACTACTACTTCATGTGAGAATAGTTACCACCACATAATCTCTCTGTTATTATAAAATTGTATTAGAAATGTTAATTTTTGATTTATGGTTTGTCTCTGTAAGAAAATATTTTAATGTATATAATTTAAAAAATATATTTTTACAGGCAGATTGTTATACGTACATACATAAATATAGTACACTTTTACAGTAATAGTTAGCTTATCAAGGGCTAAATATTTACACTTTATTTGTACAATAGTTTATTAGACCCGCCTCTGTGGCTTAGTTAGCTAACGCACTAGTTTCGTGTTGAGCTAAACTGCCGAGGACGGGGATATCGAGGTTCGAATATCGATCGGGTGAACTGGGGAAGGTTTCCCCTAAATGGTTTTCCACTCTTCTTCAACGCAAATGCGGGATCACTTCCTCTAAATACAATCTTCCCAGTTCTTAATTCATTATCGTAATTAGTAGGCCTACTTAATTGTATAAACCGAACTAGTAGTAAGACTTGGTACTAAATAAAATAAATAAATTATAGTTTCTGAGAGAATTATACCTATAATGATATGTGGAGTGTAAGCAAATGTATTCACGTCCAGAACTCTTACACTCTAAATCTTTTCCATCTCATCTTAAACTATCAAGGGTTTGTATCCCGGACGAGAGTGTGATCTTAGATCACCAACAAGAATGATTGTCGCCAGACGTATCAAAGCGAGTGTGTACTGTGTGTGAATGTGGGAATAAAACGCGTGTCGTGCCATGGTCTGTTATAGCTCTGACAAGTATATGGGGCCAAGAGCGACCTTGTCGGCAGGAGGTACGTGGTTGCTACACAATATAATACACCTCTCACCCCCCTCCTCCTTAACCCCTACACACCCTCCACGATACCAGCTCCCGACCCTCCTCCTACCAACAAGGTGAGAGTGTCCAAAATTATACACTGATTATTTTTATTAATATTTTGGTTTTATAGAAATGGGCATCTGAGGTATTCTATCCCTACCAAAATCTTATACATAGAATGATTTTGTAAGAAAAAAGGCCTATTAAATATCAAGTTCTACGAAAATAAGTGTATATGCTACAGTGAATGTGCTGAACGTGATGAGTTTGTAAAGTCACCGGTGATTCTACAAAGCCATTGGTTCACTTGGGGACTGTAAAAAATGCCTATACTATTTCACATACTCCCCGAATATTTTACCAAATCACCGGTGAGTTTGTAAAATTACCATCAACCACCAGTAAATGTTAATAAGTCACGTCAAGATTAGGTTTGGTTAGGTTAGTTTAGGCAAGTTAGATTAGCTCAGACCAGTTTAGACTAGTTTATTTTAGCTTATCTTAGGTTAGATTAGGTTAGTTTAGTCAAGTTAGATTAGCTCAGACAAGTTAGACTAGTTTATTTTAGCCTAGGCCTATATTAGGTTAGATTAGGTTAGTTTGGATTTATTTTCTATATTTGTATCCACATATACTAGATACTTTATATAATCACCGGTAGATTTGGATAAATCCTATTATTATTATTATTATTATTATTATTATTATTATTATTATTATTATTATTATTATTATTATTATTATTATTATTATTTAGCACAACGTCTTACTACCCGTTCGGGTTATACGCTTAAGTACTAATTACGCTAATGGATTAGGAATTGGGAAGGTTGAATAGAGGAAGTGAACCCGAATTTGCGTGGAGGGAGAGTGGAAAACCATTCAGGAAAAACCACCCCCAGTTCACCCGACCGAGATTCGAACCTCGATCTCCCCGTCCTCGGCAGTCGGGCTCAACACGACTAAAGCGTTTGCCAACTACGCCACCGAGGCGGGTGATAAATCCTATTATTTGCTAAACAAACCATCGCTTTCGGTAATTCTATACATTCACTGGTTATTTTACAAAATAACGAATTCAGCACATTCACAGTAACATATATATTTCTTCTTCCATTCCCTCAAGATCTGGAGTCCAATTAGAAAACCCGCTGGAGATGTATATTTTCACGAAGAATGCTTTCATCCTATATCCAGGTGAACCTTGCTCCATTCACTTAAATCTTAACTGCTTCGGTGGCCGCATGGTCCAAGGCATCACTCTCCTTTTAGACTAGACTGCTAGTGACAGTGATATCAAGGTTCAAATACTGGCTGGGTGTACCGAAGGCTTTTTTTTTTCAAAATTGTTTTACACTCTCTCGCCACGTAAATGAGGGTGCACTTCCTCTAAATTCAATCTTTCTCATCCATAGCCCATTAGCGTAATTAGTAATTAGTTTATAAACGTATAGATAGAATGAGTATTAATACGCGGTGACTAAAAAAATGTTTAGGTATTTTCATGCTACCACATGCTATGTTGCTAAAGGTGATAACATATCCGTATATTAACCACGTCAAAGGTCAAATGGTTAAACTAGTCACGCTCGTAGTGTATTGGATTACTGGATGTTGGGGAGAGTGGAGTTCGAATCTTTGTTTGGCACACTAAAAGTGTTTTTTTTCCCCTAAATGATTTTCCACTTTATTTTCACATTAATTTGAGTATATTTCTTCTAAATTCTATCTTCCCCATCCCTACCCTATTCAGAGTGAATACGTAAATATTCCGAAAGGGTACTTACTGGGTCTAAGATGTGGTGCAAAGAAAGAAGGCTCAAAGTGCGTTATATTATAGTTTTGCTGTAGATATTTTTAACTTTTATTAAAGCTAGTTGTGATCTCAGAGGAGACAAATTACCCATTTTCCACCGCTCTCATCCAACAGGGTACGCCACTGAGTGAGAGCCAGGCCAGCGAGGGAAAGATCAGCGTCTCTGATGACCAACTATTTTATTTTGTATACCGTGTCTAACTACCCATTTCAATATTATACACATGTATGCTAATTATTCAAAATATGTAGGGAGTATTAAGTTAGAGTTTAGAGGAAATGTACATGCATTTGCATGGAAGTAGACTGTAAAACGATTTAGGGAAAAAACACCTTCAGCATACCCTACCGGGATTCTAACCCCATACTCCCCGTGTTTGTCAATTCAACCTATTGTAAGAGTGACGTCTAAGACCAATGTCCCATAAATAGTGTGCCACATCACACTGGTGTAGTATGGTTGTGAACTAGATGTGCCGTGGGGCCACATCCCAGTTGTTCAATAATAATATGAATGGAAAATTTTCTATTTATTTACTTAAGGTAATTAACGTGCACTGTCCAAACCGACTGATTATATCAGCACATAAGAATTTCAATGAGCGAGATCGAAATAACCTACCAAGCTTTGGAGTGAAAGGTATTCTAACATACATTCAGGGTTCTCTAACCTGCCACAATTTACATGGGACTGACGCCACTGCTTTACTTCCCCTCCAAAGGATGTTGTACTACGGATTTTTTATCACTCAAGAAAAATCCATCGACCCCGGCAGGTTTTGAATCCATGAAAGCTAGGTCCTGAGGTGAGCACTTTTCCCCAAGACCACCGAGGTTGATTCGAATGAAGATGATATGAGTGGCAGCTGTGCGTTGTCCTCATTTCTTACACACTTGTACGTACTAATATTTTAAATACATCTGACAAAATCAAACGCTTTCACGCAAAGTTAAAGTTATGATTTACTCATTATTATTTATGGTTTGAATGAAATGATTCCAAATTTTAAAGATATGGACATAGAATAAGAACTTCAACCACCAATCTTGTAACATTGGAAGCTACTTCCAGAAAGAAAAAAAAACCTCGTCTATTCTTTACTAATTCTGATTTACCTTACATCCAATGGATCGGGTGCGTAATCCATCTTCTGCTGCCACGGTGCCTACCCAAAACTAACAGTTTTCCTATAAGTGTGTGAGCTAATTAAGTGTACCGTGAGCCTAAAGTGTTTGCTCAACACTGTCTGAGACTATGCGACTTCCGAAGTGGGCCACAAATTTGTTCTCCCCTGTTTCGAACACGACATGGATCCCCAGTCGATAATAATGTGCTGTTTCGCCGTCTTGTTTTACCTTTTCTTGTTCGGAAAACACCGTCCTTCCTTTCCGACTGGGACCTATGAAATTTTAATAGGGTCCAACCAGTAAATTATCATCTGGTATGGGTTGGCCACAGGGTTATTCTTAAGGGAAGTAACTCCACGCCCCCTCGCCCCCCCACCCCCAATCCCATTTATGATTTGTTTTGGGTTGCTGATGTTTTTTAAAATAGAAAGCGTACAAGAGAGATGCGCCCGTCTAAGATTTCAAATATATATAGTAAAAAAAAAACTTCAATGGAGATGATATATCTCATTAAAATTTTTCATTCTTTATCACTTGACCTGTTATTAACTCATAGCTAACATGTTTGATCTAGTTTATCATTTTTTTTATAATATAAATAATATAAAAAATATTGATTATGTTTGAGCACCTTACTTAAATATCTGTGTCAAATAAAATTGTGATGAAATGAGTATCTGTTGGCAGCCAACTAAACCTAATCGAATAAAATACAAATCTTGAAGATAAATCTTGGTCATGGTAACAGGGATGGTCTGAAAGGCCTTTTTACCTGACAGAATTATATTATTATATTAGGATTTTGGTAAGAAAAAATATCTTCCAGAGGTTCCTACCCATGACAGGGTATGAGTAGTTTCTACACTGCATCTAACTATTTATCTGAGTTATTCAAATTTAACTACACATTGTTTAGGCATAAAGAAGGTGGAATTTAGAGTAAATACACCCGGATTATTTTAGAAGAAGAGTGGGGAAATATTAAGTAAAGAAAAACCTATGTTCACCTAGCCGGGACTTGAACCCTCACCTCATCATAGTTGGAAAATTATAATATAAGATACTGACGACTATGCCCGCTTTCCAATTGATGCGTGTGCCCACGAACTCAATTACCGATCAGAAACCAGACTGAAACATTTTCGTTTCATTTCTACGAGTGAGTAGTTGGATGGTCTAGGGGTCTGGTTGTTGTGTTTACCAAGAACTAGATTAAGATAAGCTCTTAATAACCTTAACAGACAATAAATACTTTTTTTAAAAAAAGCTTCAATGGAATGTGTTTGTATGTTCTTTATAAAGGGCGTATGCCAAACAAAACGTGACCGGATCCGCAATCTTTCTGATGACTTTTCCTTCCTTATACTTTGTGCCGTCTTAGAGAAAAAAAACTTAAGAAGATTTCCTTCAATATTCTACCCGGTGTTTCATTCCAATCTATCTGGTTGTCTCTTTCCTTTACCCTTCTCCTATCTTATAAACCCCTTCTGAATCCCTCACTCTCATTCCATTTCTTGAAGACGTCCCCTACCCTCATCCATTTTACAGATTTTATGGCTAATTTCACTCTGACCCTTTAGATGGCCTAAGACACACCTCCCTTTTAAACGAAGGAGGTCTTGAATTCCCCCTCTTTATCTATTTTTTTCCCCTTTTTTTCCTTTAGGTGTACACTCTGTTCAAATTCAACCCAATCTGTAGGGACAAGCGAGTTGATATAGTCCCATTTTCATAGAAAAAAGGCCTTATCCGACAGATAAACAAGCAACTAGATCTACTCTTACCTATTCATACGGCAATTCATGTGATCTGCAGTTGTATTTTTAGTATATATTATCAATAGAAATAAAATAACACTAGGGTTAAAGTTTTTTAGTTGACAAAAAAGGGTTGCATTTTCTAAAAGGACCTTCCTATGAATATTGGACTGTATCTGGCCTAAATCCTCATCTATATACTCTCGAAAGCTTCGTACCTATATAATTGCAAAAGTATATATTACTTCATTTATATTCTTTGGTGGAATGTGATGCTCTTTTATCACATCATGTTTCTGCGACAAGTTATATTATTTTGTCCAACCAATCTTTGAATTTTAAGTAAATATTTTCACTTTTAGATAAAAGAGAGAGAAAGTCTGTGCGGTGCATCATACCATTTATTTTTCTTAGGACTACTGACCTTACCAATTTGGAGTAGGTAGGCAGGGCTTAGCTGTGTACCGAGTGATAGGGATTATTAGCTTGTTTGACTGGGTTGAGAAGGGTTTCAAAAACATGTAGTTCTCAATCCTCTCTCTAAACGAATGTTTTTGTAATTCCCTAAAATTCGTCCTACTTATCTTGATCTTATATTTTAAAAATATTGCTGTGCACCATATTTTAATACCCATCCGAGATATCCAAAAACTTACAGTAATCGAGTAAAAATGAATAAGGTAAAATTTTGAAGAGATATAACCATTTTTACGTGGAAAAAGAGTGGGAAGCCATAAGGAATAAACGTTATCAGTACACGCGACCAGGACTTGAACCCTGACTTCCCCGTAACTGGCAGTCCAGTTGTTTTTTTTGTGCGAGAGAGACGCTTTAGACCATGTGACCAACGAAGTGGGTTTAAATAGTTTTAATCGTTGATAGTAGGCCTAAGTACTTACACTATATCGAAATAAAATATAGGTTAAGCTTCACGTAAGTTAATTTATTTAAAATTAAAGTTATTTCCTAATACTAAAATCTTTAAAAGCGTTTAGCACACACGAGTGAATAACGAATCCTGGGAGTGTACACTTTAGTACTTTCAGAGCCATCTTGTATGGTTTTCCCGTTTAACTTTGCATAGAAAACCACAAGAGATGCTCAAGAATGCAGTCAAGAATACAGTATCTGCATCTAATTTATTTAGTGAGCTCCTAATTGATTAGATTTCTTGTGGGCAGTTAATATTCTTACTGCGGGCCATGTCTTACTACCCGTGTACACTATTCACATAGTTTACACTAATAGGTTAGGTATAAGTAGGGCGTGGTTTTGGAAAATGTATAAAAACCCATTTGTATAAAGGGAGAGGAAGTATAATTCTAAAAACTACATTGCCACTCTCATGCCGGGACCACGATCAACTTAACGTTAACTTAAAGTTAACTTAACATAACTTAACGTAAAGGACCTCCTTTTGTGTTTAAATGGAAGCGATCACGATGCAGTTAACTTAACGTTGACTTGCAGTTAACTTAACGTAAGAGATGTCCTGGGAGGTCTTTTACTTTAAGTGAACGTTAATTGAAGGGTATCACGTGATCTAGCCAACCAATCATTATGCGAGTGACGTCAACAGGGCTATTTAGTAATTCATTTGTTATTACTATGACCAATGTTTACTCTTTAGCATAAGTTCTAGTGATCAGACATTGAAATAAAATAATTAAACTAAAATAGGAAAGCTAAATTTATCAAAAAAGTTTTGTAATGGATATTTATTATATCGATTGAAAACTGTAAACATTCACAGATCATCACTTTACAAATAGTACAAATCACAGATCATAATCGAGAATGAAGATGTTTGGCTCGAGTTGTTACGTTAAGTTATGTGAGTCGTTATCACACATACGTTAAGTTAACGTTACGTTAAGTTAATGTTAAGTTGATCGTGATCCTGGCATCAGCCGGAATTCAAACATCGACATTTCCATTACCAACAAACCAAACAATACGAAACTTTGTCCTCACTACCACTTGGAAAAGTCAAGGTCTCATTTCAGCAGTAGGCAGGTGTAAATTAATCTTTATTGTGGATCTTTCATTTTGAGACTGCTAAATATTACCGGAAGGTGCAGGGTGCTAGTAGTAAGTTAATCGGTTGTATATAGTAATTCATGTAATTAGGTTTTGATTAGTATTATGTTAAAATACCTAATTTATAGGGTAGGAATGCAGAGGGTATCTTAAATAAAAAAAACACCCGCAACAACATTTAAAGATGGTGAAAAATCACATTGAAGTTCATGTTTGGAAACCTTACTCCATTCTTACGTAAGCCTTACAGGATTTCAAACCCCAACCCCCTCATTAAGTGCTACAAAAGACAATTTTTTTCTTTGCACCGCATCTTACTTACTAACTGTTCAGGTTATACGAATATGTACAAATTGCACTAATGAGTTAATGATGAATAATTTTGTATTTAGAGGACGTGTGAACGTATTTGCATGAAGGGAGAGTGAAAAACCATTTAGGAAAAAACCTCAGAATTCCCTAACTTGATTTAACCTCCATATCCCTGTTATCGGCAGTTCAGTCCATTGCGAGAGTTATGTCATTAACCATGTGGCCGCCGAAGCAGTTCAAAAATGTTTATAAATATTTAAAGCAGGTTCATAATCCTTGAATAATTCTATATTTTATCCAGGCAAACTGTACACTATTTCTTTATCAAGATTATTTCTGCTTACTGAATGAGTTATATGATCAAATTTTTCATTTGAAGCATAAAAGTATACCTAGATATTAATATTAAAACAACTAATTAATATTTTCATTAATTTAAATTTGAAACGATGTAGGTTTATTTTCCAGCATTCAGATACATGATATTTTTTAAACTGATTGACAATGATATGACACGTCAGGTATTTATATTCTTTCTTGCAGACAATTAAAAACATAAATGATTTTTCCCAGCAAATATCGTATTACAGGTGTCGATTCTTATTTGAACTGTAAAATTTCCATTGGGATAACTTATATTCTGGTATAGTTAAATGAAACATAAAAAGTATAACTTTAAAATTATCTATCAAATTTAGATAATATCAAATATTTCTAAAATACCTGTCTGTGTTTAGAAGTTCTCATTTTTCACCTGCGTTTGTACAAATGTAGCTACAGTCAAATTTTTTATAGGAAGGGTAGTTTATAAAATAATATATTTTTTGCAGCCAAAATCTTTAACATTTTACAGTATTATTATTGTTTCATTTCTTAAGTATTGATAATATCTCTAAAATATGTCAGATGTAGATCAAATGACCTGACGTACTAGCTTTTATAGCTGCAAGATAAAGTTCTTCCTATGAAAATTGGAGTGTACCACAAAATAGTTCTAAAAAAAATCTTTGAGGCAGTGAGGAAGAGATAAAAAGGTCAGTGGATTCAAAAAAACATATGAATAAGAGGGAGGAGAGGACATGATATGATTCGCCTTTTGACCGGAACGGCTACTCATGCCAATTTGTACTCTTGAAAGTACATTCCAAATGGTTTGAAAGATTAGGTAGACGCAAAGTAATACTACGCATTTCGGTTCTTTGAAGGGAAATTGGTAGAAATTCAAACGGTTGAAAATGTATCTTTGTATCGCAATGGGTTGTAAAACAACGTATAAACACTTATGAAATTACATTTTAGTAGGATACAGAACAGAATTTTCCAAACTGAAGGATAATTTATAAAAAATATTATTAGGTTATTTAACATTCATATTAATAAAATAAAAAACAGTATCCAAACAAAATCCGCTTTGGTGGCCGCATAGTCTAACGCGCTACTCTCGCAACAAACTAGACTGCGATTTACTGAAAGATTGAGGTTCGAATTTTGGTCAAGTGTGCTGAGGGTGGTTATTCCAATATGGGATTTTACTCATCTTCCAAGGAAATATGGGTACACTTCCTGTTAATGTAACCTTTCTAATCCTTAAAACCATTAGCAGATAGTCATACAATACGAACGGGTAGTAAGACGTGGTGTTAAGAAATTAAAAAAAAATTGAGCTTTATAAGAGGGTGTGCCCAGTATCTGAATAATTTTTAAAAAGTTTTTTTGCATATGCGTACATATTGGTAAATAGCCAACTGTATTAATATATTATTTATTCTTAATCACTAAATATTATTATGAATAAAAATTATGACATTATCAATATAAAATAAAATTACATACTGTGAGTTTTTTTTCTTACAGAGGTATAGAAAACCATAGTTTAAATGTGTTAAGTCATCTATCCAGCAATATTTTTGAAAAATTGGGTACCTTATGAAGAAGAAAAAAAATATTTTATAAATTTCATGTTACTTATAACTCAGGCCTGCAAAATTTGGGTTATTGAAAATTGTCTATAATGTTATGAGTAATTCTTATGTTTTTTGGTGTGCTGATTTAAAATATTACCTCAATTTTTCTATAGCACGCAAGGATTTTTGCCAAAGTGGATATGAACATTTTGGGAAAAAGCTTATCAAAACATATACTGGTTAAAACGTATTAATATTTGAAAAATTAAATAATAGTTTTATTTACAAAACTATTGATGAAAAACCATTGTCAAAATTTATTGGGATTTATAAGTGCTTATTTTGCCTTTTTCTTTTCCCCTCAAATTCTATTGTATACAACTTTCGTCTCTTCTCTGTAAGGTATCCAACAGTAGTCCGCCATTATGTTTAAATACTATCTACCCTGGTATCTGCGTTCCATCTCCTTGATGTCTTGATGGAATCTTTCCACTTGCTCTTCACTCACAGCACGAAGATTTTTAGGAGGGTAGTCCAAATGGGAATTCAGGAAGTGCACCTTCAAGCTCATCGAACAACCAAGTTCCTTGAATTTCATGAGCATGTTTGCCACAATAAACTTGAAGTTGGGGTTCTTTTTGTTTCCAAGAAATTTTTCTATAACTTCTTTGAAAGCTTTCCAGGTCTCTTTTTCCAAAAATTCATGTTTGTTTAAAAACCTGCTCTTTCATAAGTGTCCAAATATCTGGACCGACAAAATATCTTCTGGCAGTTTTACTTGTGACAGGCCCGAAAACTTGTCCCACAAGTATTTAAAACACTTTCCTTCTTTTGAAAGAGAATTTAAAAATGGCTTCATTAAACCAAGCTTGACATGAAGTGGAGGAAGGAGGACTTTTCTTAGATCAACCAAAGACTCCCGTACTACATTTTAGCTTCCAGGCTCTAAAGCATTCCTACGGTGCTACTCCTTTTTAATCCAGTGTTTCCTCTTATCCCGGCTATTCGATTCATACAAGAAACAAGGGTACTTGGTGTAACCTCCCTGCTGTCCGAGAAACATGGAAAGTACTTTAAAATCACCGCATATCGTCCGTCCATGATCCTTGTATTTCATTTTGGTGAGAATTAGGGTTATATTCTCGTAACATTCTTTCAGGTACACAAACCGTCCTACTGGTACTATAGCAAATTTATTTCCATTATGGAAAAGCACTGCTTTGAGGCTTCTTTTTGATGAGTCAATAAAGAGCCTCCATTCATTCACATCATACTGTGTGTCAAACCTCGTCATCAGTCCAGGAACATTGCTACAGTAAACCAGGTCACCATCCTAAAACTGTATGGAATATAATATTATTATTTATTTCTGAACCTTGAGAAGGAAGTACCAGAAACCAATAAGTTATTTTCCTTTAGCCTAAAGCTTAACAGTTCTGAAGAATATTTAGGAAGACCCAAGTCTCCGACTTAATCGTCAAACTCAATTTGAAAAAAAAGTTGGGGCTCGCTGCTGCCTGAAACATCCTTAAAGACCTCAGCAGACTCCTGTTCTTCATTATCAACGTCATTGGGAAATTCCTATAGTTGTCTGGAGGTGTAAGCACGGAACCATGAGGTACAGGGCGTATAGCTGAATAAAGGTTCGGATAGAACATTTATTTCTTATTTTTTAGATTGAACCCCTGCACGTTACACGTACAAAGGTAGCAGTCATCACTGTGATTTTAGAGTTCCCTACAGATCAATGGTACCCCAAAACAGAAAGGTTTTTTTTCTTACCTTTCGACCCCTCTCCGAGTTCTTCTACACAATTAGAACACGCTTTATGTGGGACCCATGACTTATCCTGGTCACCAATTTTCACATAGAAATACGCATGGTACACTCTTAAAACAATCTGTAATGTTTTTTGGCTGTTTCTTCAATACAAAGTCTCCATAAACATAACAAAAACTGTCAGGTGAATTAATGCAACCCCTTTCAGAAATTAAGTACACTTAAAATAAGATTAAAACCACAAATAAGACCCACTATGTAAAAAAGTGAATACCTGACAAATTTAAACTGGATTTGACATAACCTTGTCCCTCAAAGATCAAATTGAAACTTTGAAAACATTCAAAGAAATGAAATGAGATAATGTGGAGAGGGAAAACTAAAATGAAGTGTGTCGTCACTTTACCTCCTTGTCTAAATTTGAAGAGGGGAAACAAAAAAATGAAGAGAGTCACCATTTTTTCTCAATATCTTACAAACTAAGTAAACAAAGATGTTTATGGAATTCTCTTGATAAATTGGAGCGTTACCATATATTGTCACCAAATAACCCCTCAAATCTTCCCTTTGAACCCTAATTATTCTAAGAATACACCCTGATCAAATGATGGATAAAAAATAAAATGGTCTAAAAAATATAGTTATAATTTTTTCTTAAAAGCTTGATACAGTCAATTGGTGGGTATTGAAATAAAAAATTTGAGTTTGTGCAAAAATGGTATGTGACTTAAACTATTTTTACTGAAACTAGCGCTCAAAAATTTATAATAATCAGTGATTAGTTTTCAAACAATTTTTTCATTGCAGGTCTGTGATAATCATTACATTCCAAGATATAAAATTAATGACTTTGTACCAATTAAGGACTAACAAATAATTTTTTTGAACTTAATATGATTTTTTTATCTTATAGATTTATTTTTATCGTAGAGTCAGGGTTCAAAAAACTTGGAAAGCTATGAATAACTAATTTCATTCCAAGAAAGATTATTTCGTTTACCATAGGTTTACCCAATCTGCTCTTGAGTGAACATCACCCACTTTTTCCACTATTTTTTATTCAGTCTTGACATTTTCATTTTTTGAACTGCGTCTTACTATCCATATGGGGTAGAGAAGGAAGGGTATAATTTAGAGAAAATGTGCCCTCGTTTACTTAAGCAGGTGTTGTATAACCGTTTAGAAAAAACCACCTTTGGTAGACCCGAGGGGGAACTTCAACCCTGACATCCTCATCATCGGCAAACTAGAATATACGAGCTTGACGTTTAGTCCGCGTGACCGCCATAAAACATATATTAAAGGACGATAATAGCTAAAACTATTTAATTTTGATTTCAACATTATTCTAGGCCATATTTGATCAAGAAATTACATTAAAATACATAGTTCTATTTTTCACGTTAACAAATCTGCTGCGTCCCTTCAATTTATTTAAAAAATCATCGAGCTCATACAAACCAGTCTACAATATTAAAACATAGACACACACACACACACACAGATCTAAAAGCTACAAAATGTAATATGGAAAAGGGCTCAAGCATGAAACTGATCTATTTGATGGATTTAACCCCCTCTACCCCCTGACGTTCCCCCATTTTCCCCTCACTCACAAACACACATACACAAAAATACTCATCCCAATAGGCAGAGAAGGGGTCAACGTCTCTTTTCTATGGGTATTGCAATGTTCTATCTATCTCTCTTTCATATATTTCGGATACGGTGGGCGGAATAATCTTTTAATGCTGCCAGCTAGCTGTTTCACCGTAACTTCCATCAAAACTCCATCAGCGAGAGCCTTCGAGGACTTCCCTCTCTCTTTATAACGTGTTAGATATATGTATGTAGATACAGTCCTATATTAATATAAAGGGTCTTATAAAAAATACAAACCAGTTCTTGGCAGCCAAAATTAATAGCATTTAACTATATCAATAGGACTAGTTATACGTATAAATAATATACATCAATAGATAATATAGTTAAGAATTACGGTTGTAGCCACATAAAAATATAATAGTTTTTTAAACTTAAGAATGACACCTAGACATAGGAATAGATCCCAGGACCTTTAGCTTAGTACGCAAATGGTCTAACCGCTAAGCCATCCAGGAATCACCCCATGCCTAGGGTCAATCTTCACTCATATTTTAAGTAAGAGCTTTGGAAATACCGCGTCTTGACGTATGAATGCGTGAAGTAAGATCCTATGGAATTTCTAGCAGTCAGATAGGAATCTTCCTATGAAAATTGGACAGTACACGTCATACGTGTGTGGGAGTGAAACGAAAAGTTTGGGATTGAAAAGAGTTCAAATGATACGGGTAGAGAGAGCTTTCAGAGGAAGAAAGAGAAAGAGGTCGGAACAGAAATAAAAAAAATAAGATAGAGAGAGACAGAGCTACGAAGTCATTATGAATGTGTCCGTCTGTCCGTCCGTTAGATGGCTCTCGTGTATGTGGTGTCTAGTTGGTATAGTCGGATGTTTGTAGCGAAACTTGATGTTTTACATTTTGACCGTGCCGCCAGAAACAAAACAGGTATAGGGTGATATGGCGTACTGCTTTCGATTTGATATTGTTTTAATTAATATAACCTTTAAAAAATGTGTTTTACACCCACATATTTAGGGATGGAAAGTAAGGGACATGTCATATTTTTATTAGGCTTGTGGAAGTAGTTATTTTTCATTCGAGTTTGAGTAATACACAGCAATAATTTGTACAAAATATATTCAAATTGAACTTTTGTATTTACCCGCCTCAGTGGCGTAGTTAGCTTACGCGATAGACGGTCGAGGAGGGGGAGATCAAGGTTTGAATCTCGGTCGGGTGAACTGGTGGGATGGGGTTTCCTAAATGGTTATCCACTCTCCCTCCACGCAAATGTGGGTTCACTTCCTCTATATTCAACCTTACCAATTCCTAGCCTATTAGAGTAATTAGTAATTAAGCGTATAACCCAAATGGGTAGTAAGACGCAGTGATAAAAAAATATTTAAATGAGTACTAACATACTATTTTTTAATGGAATTTCTTTGTGAAAAAAATTATCACATATTCAGATTTTTAAATAAATTTAATGTACGTGTATAACTTTTTTTAACTTATACAAAAGGAAATATTGAGGGATTCCATTTTATATGAACTAATATCTAATTAACTAAGCTCTGAATTTTCAGAAAAAATCCAAAACTCAGAGTACTCGAAATTTTTGAGTTTTTGTAAAAAAATTCGTGTCAAGTAGTTAGAGTAGCTACTAAATTTCGACTCTTACTCAGATTTTCGAGTACTCAAACAACCCTAAAACTTATTTTGAACTTAATTTTAATGATGAAGAGGATATAAACATGTCTAGAAATATTTTGATTACAAAAATAAAAGTATTCTTACTTTAATTCAAATTGTATTCAATACTTCATCGAATAATGAGGTTAATGTGTTTTAAATATTTCTACGCAAGTTTAAAAACCATTTAAGTCAAACTCTGCTCAAATACGACGTATTTTTGGTATATTATATGGTCGTTTCGAAGGATTAAAGCTAAACAGGTCCTGCTTATAAAAATTAAATTTTTAGAATAAAATCTTGCGTTCAAGATAGAAACAAGCAATGTGGCACTTGACAATGTCAGCTGTGCGTCAGTTTACTAGAAACGCATATAGCATTCCTTGTCGTAAATTACCACACCTTTTTTATCTATGAATCCTTGTAGCCTGTGCATATTTTTTGTACATTTTTAAGGACATATTTGCATCTAAGTGATAATACATGATATTTAGATCATAAACACTCAATCCCCTAAACAAAGTACACACAGGGCCCAATATATAGTGAAATCCAATTAACTCTAGATTTATGGCGATTCATCGCGTCCATCAACTTACAACCATTGTTTTTTTTTGTTTTAAATATAGAGAATAGCCTATCAGGGGCATTAATCTATACGTCTAAATTTTGACTAGCCCATTAGTCGAGAGTTTGATAGGTTTTAACCTTTATTTTACTGACATATACCTTGATTATCTTACAAATAGGGGCACCATTTGAACTATACAAATATATATTTTGGCTGACAGCACTTATAACATTTTGTTGTTGTTACAATACATACAAACATACACCTAAACACGCCATTTTTTTTACGAGGTATGCAAGAAACTGTGCATATAGCTCAAAAAAAATCCGTGTTTAATCCATCCTCACTTACTTTATGAAATTTTCCCTATCCTTAAATACTCCCTTCGCTTCAACCACATCTATAAACTGGTTCATACATGCACCTTTATTCTTAAAATTCTTACAGTTTCTCTTTTTCATAAATTTGTCTACAATATTTAATCACGTCCTACATGGGTTACCCCTTCCTTTTAATCCCCATAATGTACCACCATATATTTGCATCATCAGTTGATCCACACTCATTCTATCAACATGATCAAATCAACGTAGGACGCTTCTTACTCATTGACCTAATGGATTCCATTTCAAACTGCACTTCTTCAGCACCCGTTCACTAATAACTGTCCATACGAGTTTTTCCACATACATTTCTTATATATTGCATTCCAACGGTGTGATAGTATCTATCAATATTTACAGATGCAGCTCATATACCTTGAAGTATAAATACGTTAAAATAAAATTATCTCGCTGATAGATATTATATCTACTTGTAGGAAAATTTGTGTATATGTTAGGTTCAGACTCACACCCTTGTAATTATTTTGATTTTTGTGTTCTCGGCCACTTACTATCCATCCGTGCTATCAGTAGTGTTACATTAATAAATTAGGGATGAAAATACAAAATTCTGGAGGAAATATACTCCCATTTGCATGGGAAGAGATTAGGAGGCCATTTAGGATCTCCCTCAAATACTCATCCGAGAATCGAGCTCTGACCTTCCGGTCACTGGAAAAACAAAACAGACGAGATTGACCCCTTAGCCCACGTACTCACCGATATATGTGAGTAGTTGATATTTTCATATTACCACGTATTATTACCCGTTTGGGTTATATGTCTATAAAGGCCCTTTTAATTGCCCTAATTGATTAAGAATTAGTAAAATTGAATTTGGAGTAAATGTACCCGCATTTGCGTGGATGGGCAGTGGAAAACCATTATGAAAAACCCTCCCAGTACAACTGACATGGATTCGAACCCTGACCTCCCCCATAATCAGCAGTCTAGTCTACTGCGATAGTGACGTCTAAGTCCATGCAGCCACCGAAGAGGTTAGTTGATGTTAATCGTATTGTGATTGCCAAGAAACACAGTCACACACTGCCTTACAAAAAGTCAAACCAACCCACTTGATGACGGATAGTTATAAACCATAAGCTATTGATCAACGCTGACGTGTGAAACGAGTGGATGGTTGAGGAGGGGGAGGGGAATCGGTGTGCGTGATGGTCATCCCTCTTATCTAGTTTTCCTTCATTCCAAATGAAGGTAATGTTTCAACCTCATCGGGGCTCAAACTAAATTATCTCAGAGACGTATGACACCATAGTTCAGTCAGTATCTGTATGTCTACTTAGCTAGGCGTTCCGGCTTCGATTACTGGCATGGCCAAAGAATCTGTCATTGTTGTACTGTGGGTTTCCTCTTTCACAGTGATGAATCAACGGCTGGGGACTGGATGTTGCGTCCGTTCTAGACTTACTTTAGTTTAAAAGCCGTGTTTTGATATAATCAGTAGGTTCATAAAGTGCACAATAAATACCTTAAATAAGTAAATCAAATTCTTGGAGACAACGTCTAAAACACAATTGTGTTCATGGCGGAGGCAAATACGTTTGTTTAAAGAGTGTCAGACGCGTACCAGTGACTGAGTGGTCTAAGGTGTTAGACTAGTACTAAATTTTAACTCGACCCCATTGGTGATCAAGTAATGGTCAGGTAAACTTGGGGGTGAGCTAACCACATTAAATTCCCACCTTAATTTTCCCCATTCTCTCTACGTAAATGTAGTTGCATTTTTTCTAATATAGTTTACTCGCCTTTATTTATTAAAATATTAATATTAACCCTTATGTCACATGAGAATAACATGCTACTATTTTGTTTTAATTTTTAGCACTATTTTTATAGAAGGTTTAATCCAAGGGGTAAGGTTTAAGACAGTAATTGTTTGTATGAAAAGAGACCACATAAAAGTAAAGCTTGGGAAGGAAAATTAGCTAACCTTAGTGAACACGAACTAGATTTCAACCTTGACATACCCGTCACCAGAAATCTAGTCTATTTGATACAATGATGCCTTATAACACATCATAACTAAGGGCCAGTTTCATAGTCAGATTTAGTATGCCTCAAGTGCGGCGCTATACTAAATACAAGACGTCACCTACCTGAAATTGAATGGAATTGGCCAGTTTTATATGCGAAACTGGCCCATTCCATTTTGATCTAGGTAGGTGTCGTCCTGTATTTAGTATCGACTCGCACTTTAGGCGTACTAAATCTGACTATGAAACTGGCTCTAATCTTAAATGTTGATGATTAGTCATCGAGACCCGCCTCGGTGGCGTAGTTGGCTAACGCGCTAGTCGTGTTGAGCTCGACCGCCGAGGACGGGGAGATCGAGGTTCGAATCTCGGTCGGGTGAACTGGGGGTGGTTTTTCCTAAATGGTTTTCCACTCTCCCTCCACGCAAATGCGGGTTCACTTCCTCTAAATTCAACCCTCCCAATTCCTAATCCATTAGAGTAATTAGTACTTAGGCGTATAACCCGAAATGGTAGTAAGACGCGGTGCTAAATATTATTATTATTATTATTAGTCATCGCGTAAAAATCATTTAATAGCGAGATGTATTGATACTAAATATAATAATGATGTTTTTATATATAGTGTTAACCGGAACAGTATTGTAGTAATCAGTGGGCCTGGCTACGAGCCTAGCGGTCCCGGGTTTGATTTCCGGCTGGTAATTAGGCTATCTTTCCCTTTGGGGGAATGATCCTGACTGTCACCAGGTTATGGTTAATTAGGCTTATGTTAGGTTAATACTCACCTCAGCTCCACCACATCATAAAAACGATCATCCCATCATCTCATTACGGGTACGAAGTGTATACAACCTCCTACTGTGTACCCTGGACAACGCTCTGTGCTAATAAATCGGTTAATAGTCTACACATAAGGGAACTGAATCTGGATGTCAAAATCCCTCCCGGTCAAATGTCCCATTCGATTTAAAATATTGATATATATATATATTGATAAAACGTGAACAGATTTATAGAGTTTCCTTGTAGGTTATTTAAGGTGTAAACATATATCAACATATTTTTTTTAATACAATATTTTTAAATTCTTACACTCATTCAGAATATAAATAACTTATTTATATTGGCTGCACTAAAACTGGAAGGCCATTCATTATAGTCAACATACTTGAACATTGGTGCTAGAACTTTCCAGAAGATTTTCCCCTTCTGAAAGAATTGCATCTTAATATATAAGCCTTATATTTAAAACTTAAAACTATTCCTTTCTAAAATATTTCTTTGATTTATACCCAACCAATTTTCATAATTTATAAGAAGAATCTTATGGTCCTAGAGTGTTCTTAAAATTTTGAATTTCAAAAATATTCAAATGAGAAGCTACAATTTTATATAAAGGCTATTTCTGTTGACATAAATTTATTGAGTTCTTCCAAAAATGTTTAATTTTATTTTTCAAATAAAAGTATTCACTTCAAGTATTATATCAAAGCTTACCAATTTTTAATATTATAGCACCAAACTTAATATTAAAATTTACGTTATACGATGAATGTATGGACGTTATTCAAACTAGGTTTCCCGCTGTCATAAAAAAATGTTGTTGAGAGCTTTAAAAAAAACTAAAGTACTAAGCCGCATATTTTCAAAAAAATCACAAAACTTCTTAACTTACGCTGGACCTTAATACGAACCCTTTTACTTGGACAATCAAGAAAGCTGACTTTGGCGAAATTTCGCCTGGGTACGACACTTTTAACACAATAGTCTTAGCACAAATACAAACCACCCCAGGTAATACAGGATAGGTTTAATACTTTAGGCGGATTGTTTAGTAGGCCTACATTAGACTCGTGACATACTAAATAGTCCGTGTTGGGAAGGTAAAGCTTAAAATGTCGTCCAGGTGTACTGAAGTTGAATTTTATAAATGTGATACCATTATTGTTTTTCTACTGCCTCTCTGTGGTGATGCAGGTGTCCTATAAACACATTATGAATTAATTAACTATAAATTAATTCAATATATATTCACTATGTAAGACTTAGAAATTAAAATAACTAAAATAATGATAGGTATATAGATAACAGTATTATCCTTATTTCTGTATTACAATGCTGCTACACTGTCGATGAGCTTAACAAATAATTGCATTGCACATCAAGATTAAAAAATCTTTAATAGTCTCTATTGTCACTACCTTGAATTATATTAGAATTTTGACAGGAAAGGAATTTAAGAAAATTCATTGGTCAGCATTGATACTTTACTTTATTATTAATAGTACTATTATTGTATAAAGAGTGTTATCATTATAATCAAGCGTGACAGTTGTGGAGTCAATGAATTGATGTAAAATTATACAAAAATTGCTTGGTACAATTTTTAATTCTCAAAAAATCTCCTCCTTATTGAAATTGTATTTAATATCTACTAGTTAAGGTTTGAAGTTCCTTAGCTGATTTCGTCGACCTTGAGGGTCTTTGATAAAGTTCTTGCCTCAAGACCCAATTTTCGTTGGTTCAAACTCAGCTGGCGTTGATGAATTTTTATTGAGCGCTAAAAATCAGTAGCGTGGCTTCCTTCAGAGGGGAAGTAAAGTCGTCGGTCCCATGTCGATTGTGGCAGTTAAAAAATCCCTGGAAGGTATGTGAAAATACCTTTCCCGGCCAAATTTGCTAGCCCTTTCGCTCTAGCTCATAGAACTTATCGTGTACTGATATAATCAGTCGGTTCAGAAAATGCAAGTTAGATACCTCAAATAAATAAATTTAGTTGATCTCAATTCTCCTGGATCTTAAATATACACTGTTACCAATGATTATTCAAGATTCCTCCTCAGTGGCGTAGTTAGCTAACGCGCTAGTCGTGTTGAGCTTGACTGCTGAGGATGGGGATATTGAGGTTTGAATCTTGGTCAGGTGAACTGGGGGTAGTTTTCATAAATTGTTTTCTACCCTCCCTCCACGCAAATGCGGGTTCACTTCCTCTAAATTCAACCTTCCCAATTCCTAATCCATTAGCGTAGTTAGTATTCAAGTGTATAACTCGAATGGGTAGTAAGATGCGGTGCTAAATAAATTTAAAATATATTCAATACCCATCAAAACCCTTTTAAAATATCTATCATTACCTTTTAAAGTTAAGGATATCCAAACGAGTATCCTTGATGTAGCTTAAGGTAACTTAAATAGAAAGTTATCTGAATTAATACAAGTTGCTGTTAAGTGCACCCTAATCATTATAGATTATGTGTTATAAATAAATTAACAATTTGTTAAATAAACCGAAACCAACCATTCAATAAAATAATCAAATATATTTGTCAGAAGAGACAGTAAAATAATAATCCAATGCTAACGGTTTGTTTAGTAACACCAATAATCTATTGGGCCACAGCTGTTATCTTCACATCATATTGTAATTTAACTTCGGTGTCTGGAGAGTGAAATTATTTAATTTACTTCATAAGCGCACACATATAATATTTGACGGTAATTTGACAAAATATTAATTTTAATCAAATTTCTCATAATGTATTGCATAGTATTCAATTGTTCTAGTACATCATAATTTCCCACTAAGCCCCATTATTGTTTATATGTATTAGTGCTTCTGAGTTGATTTGAACTAACTTGAGAGCTCGTGTCACTCAGTGGATAGCACCTAATTTATTAAGATAATACATCTTTAGCCAGACGTATGGTTCTCCGCCCTTTCTCCACGCAAATTAAGGTAATACTTTCCCTTCAAATTTTACCTTTATTATCCCTAATACAATAGTATATTTAATACGGATAAGGGGAGTAGGGTGGTTCAAATAATTTACAATTTTATATAAATTCAAAATAATTAAATTGAATGTTATTGACATGATTGAGAAATGCTTAATAAACTACGTTGGATGATATGTATTATTATCATCGTGTCTTACTACCCTTCCGGGTTATACGCACTGGATGATATGGTTCATATATTCTTACAAATATTTAAAAAATTAATATTTCATAATATTGATATCTAATTTGTTTCAAGTTTAGTTAATTATCTAATTATCTGTGCTTGATTTGAATCATCTTTTAACTAACTTATATACCAACAATAATTATTTTACTTGGGTAGTTCAATTTGTTTAAGACATGAACATGCATTATTAAAGTTAACTTTAAAAATAGTATGCTCGGGTGATAACATCCCTACAACCTAAAAGAAAGCATTTTAAAACGTAACGTACAGCGTTAACGTCAGAATTATGAATATCGGTAACACTATGATGACTTAAATAAATACTGGAAATATTTAGGTACCATTTCAAATTGAATCGAAATCATTCTGAATGGAACTAAAGGAGCTCATAAAAAATATTTAAAATAAATCACTGAAGAAATTCACTAATAGGATTAAATCTGTCACGCCTTCTATTTCATTAGTCACGTACAAATGAAATCCAATTTCCCCAATTGTTAAACATCCCTGTTTAGGATATAAATCTAGATTTCCTTAGAGGGGAAAATAGTTTATTCATTAATTAGTAGTACATTATTATGTCATCTAAAATGTATAACATATAATTCCAGATGGTTATAACAACTGAATCAAATATTATCCTATTTGTTGTCTCTTTGTAACTTGTAGTTCTGTGGATAGTAGACCCTTGCTCCCCCTATTAAAATAAATAGTACGACACAAACATACAAACTTTCTCATTTTGTTTATTAGTGTGTTAGTGTATTATATCTTGAAAACAAATTTTCAAAATAGATTTTTTGTAGACTATCCTCAAGAAAGTTTTCCTCATAAAAACAAATGCAACATCATGATAAACACAATATTCACTCTTTATATATAAATTTTAAAGCAAACTGTTCGAATATATTTAACAAAATTAAAATTTTCACAAGTAGTTTATTTGTAAACTTCTCTTAAATTATCTGTTATTTGTAAAAGTAAAAATATATTCTTATTTATAATTAAAAACTATTCCCAGATTCCCATTATGAATTCAATCTTAAAGGTCAATTTGAAAAAATAAAATTTTCAAATTTATTTTTAAGTAATTACCCTTAAATTAATCTATTTTAGATAAATAATGATATATTATTATTGATGAAATAATAGTCCCACGATATAAATTTTGAAAGAAATCATTGGAGCTATTTTCAACAACAAAATAAAAAATTTTCTAAAAATCAGTCCCTACTATATAATTTTTTTTAGAAAAACAAATCTACGTAACTACAGTATTTAGGCCTATAATGAAAACAACTTAACAGTTAACCATTATGAACGATCTTGTTAAATCAATTTTTTTAATTCATATTAAAAAAGTCAACAGAAAACTATTTTTAAGTGAATGTTCACCCCCTAAACCAATTTACAGTCTTTTTGGTATTTCACACCATCTGCAGATACACATTTTTAACAAAATTAATAGGTACATTATAGAGATATTTTGAATTTTCAAAAATTTACTATCAGTAAACAACCATTCAATGAATATTAACCAAAAAGTTAATGTTACAATGCTATTGGTTATGTCAAACAAATATTTTTTTTTCAAAATCATTAGAGCCATTTTTGAAAAGTTTTGAATTCAAAATATTACACATCAGTAAACAACTCTTAATTTGAGGTCTAGGGTAAAAAAATCATAGTGAGGTACAGCCATATAAAATATAGATATCAAATTTGAACAAAATCCATCAAACCATTTTGCATCTGTGGCCAGGGACAGACAGACAGACATACATATATGGGGACAAATAAAATCCACTTTTTGGGGGTTTGGGATGACATAAAGCAAAAAGGTTCCTTATTATCTCGATATTGATTTTTTTTCACAATAACAATATCTTATATTGTTGTGAAAAAGTAAAATAAAAAATCATTTGTAAACTGTTATTATTTTTTCTAAGAAAAACAAATAACGCAAAAATGTTTATTGTAAAATACTTTTTAGATAGTAACATATATATTTTTTAAATATTTAAAAATGTTAAAAAAAACTTAATGTAACTATCCTTAAATGTATTCTTACTCTAAAAACCAGTATTTATTTTAATTTGTCATATCAAACTGAAAACTCACCTCCTTGGAAGACCTAGACTGCGGTGGTGGGATGAGCTGGAAAAAGACCTAACCCGGCTGGGGGTGGCCAGAGATTGGAGGAGAGAGGCACTGGACCGAGTGAGATGGAGGTAAATTGTCAAGGCAGTGCCTGATCTTCAGGGTCCACCATCACTGAATTAATAATAATAATAATAATAATATCAAACTAACCCCAGAAATATATTTTACACACATTATTTATGGCTATTTTTGAAAAATGTCCAATTCAAAAATATATTTCATCATTATGTTATACTCAAACAATTTTTTCTTCCTAAAAATAATTCAGTCAAAGTAAGGTCAAGCACTCACTTGATAACCATTTCAAACAAAATATTTAGAACCATTTTCAAAAATATTGGAATCTTGAAAAAATCACTCATCAGCAAACTAACCTTAATTAAAGGTCTAGGGCCAAATAAAAATGAATATTTTGAGGTAAAACACTATAATATATAAATATAAATTTTTGACCAAAATACACTTAACCATTTTAGATATTGGTCCAGGGCCAGTCAAACAAATAGATGGACAGATAAAGAGACGAACATTGTTAAATCCATTCTTTTGGGTTTGGAGTCAAATCAGACGTAAAGTTCATAATAATCTAGCGGTCATAAATCTTCTCTTTCACAATACTTTCTCTTTATATTATGAATAAAATTAAAACTATAAGTTCCTCATGTTAAGAATGTCATTTTATTACAGTTAATACAGCTTTAATACTTTCTTTGGTTTCAAAGTGGAAGACTCACCTAGAGTTTCTCCTTGGTGATCAATTTACACAGAAAACAAATAAATACTTTATTTAATAGTAAATTATATTCATAGAGAATAAGCATTGCTTACGTGGTTTAAAATGTCAATCCCATAGTATGTTTCAAAATTTTAAAAATATGCCTTATTTACTTGATTGATTCCTTAGAGTTTTAAATTAAAATTGCTTGGGATGAGCAAAATTATAAACCCTTGGAATGGCTGCCATTTTGAAAAGGATAGCGAGATTGAAAAACGATGATACTGAAGTTCAAAGAATGTCCCTAACAAGTTTCGTTAAAAATTGGTAAATGTATTTGACATTTATCGTAGAACAAACATCCGGACAGACAAAGAGATGAAAGGCCAAATTCTACGCTCTGTCGGTTAAAATATAAAAGCTAATATTTTATTAAACTGCTTTATTTCATTACATACTATTTCCTGAGTTATACGTCATATTTTAATTACGTTATTGGGTAGGGATTATGAAGGTATTATTTTTTTAAACACGTTTCACTACCATTTGCGCCAATTAAAGGTTTGCTACCCGAAAACTTACACTAATAGGACAGGAATAATTAAGTTAGAACCTACAAGGTGTGTAACCATATTTGCGTTGTAGAGTAGTAGAAAACTATTTGGAAATAATTCCCCTCGTTACACCTGAAAAAGATTCAAACCCTGGGTCTCCCCATCATAGACTGTCCTATCTACCGTGAGAGTGACGTGTTTGACCATGCCAAAACCAGAGGGGGTCACATAACAATAGTTGTGTAGGGATAAAGAAAGTTTAACTTAAAATAAATGTTTTTAAATTTGCGTGAAAAGAGATTGGAGAACGATTAAGGGGGATGATATAATCCCAGTACACCCGGTCAGAAGTTGAACATTGACTTTCCCGACACGGCCTAACTAGACTAAATGAGCTTGATATAGTCTTCATTGCCACATAGTCATAGTCAATTAAGCTGTTTTCAGCCCACATGAATAGTAGAGAAATCTTAAATGCGCGTACGAGACGTTGAAACGGACTTTTTGAAACACCTTACACTAGGAAGCCACTCACATTCATTAAAAAAAGGGGAGGGGGGGTCCGTAAAAGGTGACTTACTCTGTGTATGTGTTGCCATAAAAGAACGCTACACCCGCTTTCAGTGGCGTACACACGTATCTACCAAATGGGAGTCAGCCTCCTTCTGGTCTATACAAAGACACACAAAACGCACGACTTGCCACGAAGAGCCTGATGGACCAGAGAGGCCGACAGGGGCTCATCAACGTGATCCGTAGTCTGTGGACGAAAGAGAGCAAGTAGGTAGCTCCATGATCAGGTGATGTGAGGCAGGTTTAAGGTGGGATGGAAGGGACCGCTCGCGTTAAGGTCCATATTTTTACTGTTTTTGTAGCAAAAAAACTTTGCTTGCTACAATATAGTCCAATTTATATAAGGGCTAGCTTTAAAATGTAAAAAAGGAGTTTAGGTTTTGTAGTCAACATTGATAATATTTTATCGTTTTATTGGTGCTTATTTTATAAGTAATTGTAGGTATAACAAAAGTAACAGCTTCACATCACATTACTTGTTGTATGAATTCGTGAAAGCAGATCTAATAAATTTTATATCTGCTAGAAAATGAAAATTAGACCATGGATACGTTTAGTTTAGTTCTCTCTGTTGTTTTTACTCAATTTGGTGTCTGCATGGTATATGGCACTATTCTCGCAGTAGAATATAATGCCGATGATGAATATCAGCTGGGTGTTCTGAAGTTAAAAAGATTGTTTCTATTCCCCCTCTGCGCAAATCCGGGTACACTTTCTATATAAAAACCTTTCTCTTCCCCAAAACCATTAACGTAATTAGTACACAAACGTACAGCCCGAATGGGTACTAAGACGTGGTGCTAAAAAAAGTATTATTGAATATTTTTCTTGAGAATCGAGACATTTGACAAGGGCTTTTTAAATTAAAAGAAAATGTAATATTAAATTCCCATTATGACTATGACAAATATTCAATATTGGTTAGAAAATTAAATTAAACCTATTTATTGGAGAAATTTGTTATCTATTCTGACCATAAAAGTGTTTTGTTATTAAATAATGCACACCTAAGCTTGTATTACCTTACACACCCCCTCTTTTTAATCCGTCAGTAAAACATGTTTTTAAAATTCTCATTAAAAGCTACAGTAAATTATTTTTATTAAAAAGATCGTGTATTACCTGTTTTAATCAACAAATAGCCTATTCGTACTCTCTTAGAAGAGATTTTGACACCAGAGTAACAGATTTCTTTGTCCAGAAAGTCCTGATATTAAAGTCTAAAACACTCGGATTAACATTTACCTTTTTAGTGACTGTCTTTAAGGCCGTTTACGGAGAAACAATCACAGGTAGACAAATAAATGAACATCAAAGCGCGAATCTAAATAAACGCATCAATGACATAGAATGAAAATGTCTTCATTTTCTAGACGAATCATATTAATTTATCTACCTTGGATAGCAATACATAAAAAAAAATACTAAGGCTATCGTTATTTTAGTTTGAAACATATTATTTTTTAATTTAAAAATATGTATTGTTACATAGAATTTGTTGAAATTAATTAAATTCCATAAATTAAATTGGATAATTTATTATTCGTTAATACGATATCACATGAATAATATTAATACTAATAATAATAAAATAAAAATAATACGGAATGTATGTATACTAGACTTAAACTTATTGATGGTAGTGTAATTTGATCTTCCAGCCCTAGCTTGACCTTAAAGCACTACTCACACCCTGATGACTTTAAACTACCGCTAGTCAATGCTGAATGGCACCTGATAAAATTATCTGACTGATTTAAATAAGGCGTTAGACTCTTAATAATAATAATAATAATAATAATAATAATAATAATAATAATAATAATAATAATAATAATATTTAGCACCACGTCTTACTACCCGTTCGGGTTATACTCTTAAGTACTAATTACTCTAATGGATTAGGAATTGGGAGGGTTGAATTTAGAGGAAGTGAACCCGCATTTGCGTGGAGGGAGAGTGGAAAACCATTTAGGAAAAACTACCCCCTGTTCACCCGACCGAGATTCGAACCTCGATCTCCCCGTCCTCGGCGGTCGAGCTCAACACGACTAGCGCGTTAGCTAACTACGCCACCGAGGCGGATCGTTAGACTCTTATTGCCCTTAGTAATCGTTGAGAAGGGAGCTAGGGCTTGAATCTAATCTGAGGAAACTAATCTGGAGTTTCTCACATGTGAGTTTCCACTGTATTTCTCACCCTCTCTCTAAACTGATGCCCTTGCATTTTCTCTAATCGTAATTTGCTGCACCTTAGATAAAGTCGTTTGTAAATTTCCGTTAAGCTTATTAACTAAAAATATATATGATGAAAGCCTTAAGCTTATTAAATAATTCTTAAAGATATTAATACATTCTACAGGTAGTAAAACCGTATCGGTTTGTATACAGGTGAAAGAATTACACTCATTTTGTCTGGTTTTCATACTACGGTTATATCGGTGTTAAACCTTGGCTGAATGTACCTAAGAGGTTTTCCAGTCCTCCTCCACCGAAATGCAGGTAGGGCCTATATTCACTCTAAATTACATCTTCCTCATATTTATCCTCTTAGTGTAAATATGCATATACCCCAAAATGGTAGTAAAACACGGATAGTGAAAATAACTAACAAAAAACAAGAGTTAAATAAACTCACCCATTTAGATAGTACCCTCCCAAATTTAAACTGTATTTATAAAATATAAAAATGAGTATTTAATTAGCATAAACATTTTTTGCCAAATAACTACCACTAATACACCGATCAGGATGAATAAAAGAATGAAACGCGTCCGTGAAGCGCGTGTAGAACTATCGATTTCACGATAGGTAAATCTTCTCTCACGAACCAAAGATGACAGCTCTAGGCTTACTACCTTTAAACACATCAGATTAACAGGAAACCTGCCATCAGAAACATACATGACAACACCCACACAGACACACTTCTCCTGAGCACCGTCGTGCCATTCTAATAGGGATACCAAGTAGGTCCTACTTAAAAACAAAAAAATAAAACATTCTTCGCTTCACTCAGGAAATTAAACAATTTCCTGTCTCGTTTTGGAAGTATTCTTTGACCGCTTGACATGTCACGATATGGCATGCACACCTACTTATCTGGCATGTGCACGATTTTGAAAGTAAATACAAAATATTGTGAACATCCGGAGGAAGTTAATATTATGTGTCTGAGATTAACGTGTCAAGACACACACCAATTTAAGTAATCAACGTGCAAGATTAGATTTGATGGATAGACCTGTTACACATCTCAAGCAATTAATTATTGTTTTACTTTAATATTAACATTAATATTAAAAACTGGCTTTCAAGGAATGGTGAACTCAGAATTTACAAAACAATAACTCTACCAACTATTATCTATCGTTGTAAAACATGCTCTCATAGCTTTCACTACAAGAAGCTTAGGATGTTCGAAAACAAGGTTCTTAAGAAGATATTTAGTCCAAAAAGGGATGAGACCTCTGATGATTGTAGGAAGTTACATATTGATGAGCTACATACTCTGTACTTATTACAAGGCATTGCTGGTATAATCAAGTCTCGTGGATTATGGTGGGCTGGACATGAAGCGCGAGTGGGAGAATCTAGAACCTTGTTCAGGGTAGTGACTGGCAAACCCAATGGGAAGAGGCCATTGGGAAGACCTAGACGTATATGGGAGGATAAAATTAGAATGAACCTGGAAGAGATGGGGTGTAATGAGGTGGAATGGATAGTACTAGCTCAAGATAGGGATAGGGTGTAATGAGGTGGACTGGATAGAACCAGCTCAAGATAGGGATAGGTGGTGTACTCTTGTGAGTGCAGCAATGAACTTTCCAGTTCCTAATGCCATATAGTAGGTAACCTTACAATATTTAAGCCATATTATTTATTTAAGGATTGAATTTTTGATTTTTGGAAAAAAATTGTTTTCCAAATTGGTAATTTAGGACATATTATAATTATAAAAGTTACTTTAGTAGCCTAGCTCATACATTATTCTAAAGGTAGATTTTCAAATTTTAGAAATAAACAAATCAATGTTTCTTTTACGGTATTAAGAGAGTCCCATTTGAGAAGATTATTGCGGATAAGGTTGGATTGGGACCGTGACCCCTTTGTTACTCTGGCAACGACCCCCGTGGGATCATCAGTGTATGAAATCAAAAAAATATTTCTTTTGAAAACTAAATACCGCTTGGTCTGAGAATTTTTTTTTAAATAGGTTTTTTATTTAGTAGCGCTTTTTTATACTAAATTATGAGGGCTGACTTAATTTTTGGCACTATACGAGGACCTTTTATATGTATTTACCCGAATGGCTTAGTATTCTTTAAATTGCATCCACACAATATATAGCTAAATTTGAACGAAATTTAACTTAGATTAATGGAAACAAAACTAGCAGCTATTTACCAACCTCAATATCAAGATCTTAGTGTTTTAATTTCAATGTGAAACCCTTCATGCCAGTAATTTATTATTCATGCTAATTATAATGATTCATCAGAAGTGGGAATGTAATAGCGATATTTAGCTTGAAGAAATGAAAGAAAGGAATTGTTGGAATGTAATAAAAGTGTATTGTGATAATTGCAGGTTGGTGGTCGCTGTTGAAGCTACCCAAGTATGACCATCATTACCTTTTATTGCTGTCATTACTGCCTGGTGGAAACAATGAAGAGGTGAATTACCGTGTGATGGCCGATTCAGAAGTGGAAAGTCGTTCACAGTACCGTGGCGAGATCGTATGGACAGCTGAGATAACTCATCTTCCTCCCGCTACTGTTTGAAACTATGCAAATTAGTATTGCTTGACCTATTCGAAATGTATGGGACGATATCTTGTGAGGAAAGAGATAAGCGGGTCTTTATAAGAAATATATGCACCTCAATCAACATCTTTGAAGCGAAAATTCCCATTTATGATTATCTTCAGTGAAACCTATCAGGATTGAACTCAATCCCTTCTGTTCAAAGCTAGACATAATGGCCACCGGATCCGGACAATTGGCGTTGGCAAGACTGGGCGCCAAGACCAATGGGTTACAGTGTAGAAAAGTAATGATTGTTTTTTACGTAAATATTCATTTTTGGAGTTGTTTAAAAAATAGCAGACTAACTTTAATTTGTTTGTATTTATAAAGTTAGTGCGGCCTTAAAAATGTGTTTTGGTTGAAAAATTAACGAAAGATGTGTGTTTTAACTGTAGAAAAAACTAAGATTAGGTTAGGTTAGGTATTTTTCATGTTTTTTATGTGTTTAAGTTTTTTTAGTTTTAAAATATCAAGTAGTCTAAATTTATAAATACAAACAAATTAAGGTTCCTCTGTTATGATTTTTTTTAAACTCCAAAAATGAATATTTAAGTGAAAAATTATCATTACGTTCTTACACTGGTACCCAGTTGTCTTGGCGCCCAGTCTTACCAGCGTTCAGTTGTCTTGGCGCCCAATCTTACCTGCACCAAGTTGTCTTGGCGCCCAGTCTTATCAGCGCCCAGTTGTCTTGGCACCAAGTATTACCAGCACCCCGGTATCTTGGCGCCCAGGCTTACCAGCGCCCAGCTGTCTTTGCGCCCAGTCTTACCAGCGCCCAGTTGTCTTGGCACCCAGTCTTACCAGCACCCAGTTGTCTTGGTGCCCAATCTTACCAGCGCCCAGCTGATTTGGCACCCAGTCTTACCAGCGCCCAGCTGTCTTGGCGCCCAGTCTTACCAGCGCCCAGTTGTCTTGGCGCCCAGTCTTACCAGCACCCAGCTGTCTTGGCACCCAGTCTTACCAGCGCCCAGCTGTCTTGGCGCCCAGTCCTACCAGCGCCCAGTTGTCTTGGCGCCCAGTATTACCAGCGCCCAGTTGTCTTGGCGCACAGTATTACCAGCGCCCAGCTGTCTTGGCGCCCAGTCTTACCAGCGCCCAGTCTTACCAGCACCCAGCTGTCTTGGCGCACAGTATTACCAGCGCCCAGTTGTCCTAGACATACTGGCCACATGTCTATCCCTGCTAGGTGATTGAATATTGAGGTGATATGGTAGCGTGAGTTATGGCACATATTTTTAAGATTTTGTGAAAAATAAAATATAAGTTAATAAATAGCTTTAGTAGGGTTGAGAGCCTCTGTGGTCTTATGGTCACAGAGCTCCCGGCTTCAGATCCAGAGGTGCCGGGTTTGATCAAAGCCGCTTACAGATTTTCTGAGAAGCAGCGGGTCTGTAACGTGATCAAACTCAGTCTCATGAGTGCAAATGAGGAGCTATTTGAATAAAGAAGAAGGGTCTTCAGTCTAGAAAACTGAAATTAATTGCTGGTGGACCCATTTTGCTAACCACATTAAACCCTCGCTCCACAGATGTTAGCACTATCTTTGCCAACATACGGCGGCCGCTGGGTCGCTATAGCTCGCTTGCGGGTGGAGATCAGGGAGTTTTTTTTAATACATACAGCTAGTTTAATTTTCTACACATAAATATTGTCTCAAAAGTATTTTATATCTATCATAGGCAATGTTTAATTTGACTAGGACTTTCTTTTTCTCTTGATTTAAAAATCTTCTGGGAAAATGTTGCGATGTTTATTATGACAATTAATATTCAAGAACATTTGGTATAACTATACTTGGAAAAATCAATCTAAGTGCGTATACAATGAAGGAATATTTTAATTATTTTGATAAAAAGTAATTTTGTCATGAAAACTTCATATATGAAGATTTTAGTTCACGTTTCCTTCCATCCCGACCTATTAGATTTTTATATTTCATTACAGAGTGTTAGCAATGCTACGTGTTAAGACACCTATGGGAAACTTACACTAACATTACCCACATCAGCGGACATTCTAAAAAAGGCGTCATTATCGTTTAATCTAGTTTACCAGTTACGGAAAGGCTGGATTGTGAATCTCTGATAGGCATTCTTAAGTGACTATTTTTTAATCGGATGCACTCCCTATTAAATTTTATGGCCAGCCATACTCTCTAGATCAGTGGTTCTCAAACATTTTATGTTCTTTTGAATAATAGAGTTGTTGTAGGCACACTTGAAGGGATTAAAGAGAAAGCAGCAATTTATAAAAAAGAGGAGGTTTTGAAATTTTGAAACAAATAAATATTTTATTAATACAATTGAATTAAAATGCTCAAATTTTTATATTACTAATGGTTTTTTTTATATTCGTAAAGTAAAAATAAATAATAAAATATTATAATAGTAAATCAAAATGTAATTACTATTATTACTAACAATCAAATAATATTTTAATGTGAGACTCGATTTTTTTTTTTTAGTTATTTCAGTAATATTATGGCATATACACGATAAAGTGACTCTCATTTTATGTTTTATTTTTGAAAGTTTCCCCCCATTTTATAGATTTGATGTTCGAAAAATGTGGTGTTACTAATATTTTGAAGAGAGATGATGTTTACACATTGATCAATATTTGGCAGCACACCCTTGAAGGTTTCATGGCATACCGAAGTGCTGCGACTCACAGTTTGAGAACCGCTAATCTATACTGTCATTAGTTGCCATAGTACTAAACGTACTAATCCAAATAATTACTAAACAACCCTATTTTAGGTTATAGATTCGGTTTAGGAGCTAATTTCACCTAAAGAAAAGATGGGGGGGAACATATATGATGATCATTTAGCTATCTTCATCAAAATTTCCACAAATTAAATTTTGTCCTCATTACGAAACAATTGGAGTCATGTCCGAAATAAAATGGGGGAGGGAGGAACTTAAGATGAAGGTAAGTATTGAAATGATCGAGCGGTGTGATCTTTTACTGTGGTTAAATTTCTGTCCGTCTCCTCCTGCTCTTTCATAAGTCCTTCCGAGCACTTTATTGTTAACCACTATTTCGTGGTTTTTTTAAAGTTCCATTCTAAATTAGTTTTCTAGATTTCAATCTCATTCACAACTACGTTTAATCTTTTCTCTGTGTTCTATTTAACTACACTTTTCTCTCGTCTTCTTTCATTCAATTCAATTTTTACTCATCTCTTCAATGTATCTTTCTCTCTGTCTACGCTTTGGCATCATTAACTTCTACAAAGAGTAGTTTCTCTCTGTTGTAATTAACTAACTTTTCCTCTACTCTTCTTTCATCCTGGTAAATTTTTACTAATCTTTTCTCTATTTTCCTCTCGTTTAGTCACGTGATCTATAGGCCTAATATAATAAAGGCGTTTCTCTCTCCCTTCTGACACAGATGACGTAAAAATGTGGTCTTTTCAGAAGGAGGACTTTACCATTCTCCATTGCTTTAGCTTTTCTTGGTAGAGAAAAGTCTCCATGAGGGTATTGTAGTAGTCAATAAATGTACAGTAGGTTTCTAATATGAAATAACATATTTTTTGTAGTCAATATTGATAATATTCCATTTTAGTATTAGTTTTATTTTAAGAGTATTGATAATAAGAGAATTGAAAATTTCATGAATTTACATATAAATATATTAAAATTGTTCCATTAAGTTATAGAACGTTCTATCTAAATCAGACTGCAGTTAAATTCCTTTATCAAGTTTAGACATTATGAATCACACCAGTACATTTTTATTTTTATTTTTTGTAAATGACTATACTTAATTGACTTTACTCTAATAATATTTTTACTATGCGTTTAATTTAAAAAAACTGTTATGATGAAGTTATCTGTAATAAACACTAATTTAAAGAAACACGATGAGAAAAGGGGATTCGTTGGAGAATGTATGTTAACCAGAGTGAGAATCCCAATGTGAAAAGTTATCTTCGTTTCTCTCCACTGTGGCTATAGTTTAATCTCGACAACTTGTCAGTATCAGAGTTGAGTGTGCCAGTCGTGCACGCTAATTTTGAGCCAAATCATCAATTAATACAAAATTAAAAGATGAAAGTGGAAATTAAACTTCAATAATAAAATCACCCGTTTCTGGGAATATCATTAATAATAACTAAACTTAGATGAAAAACTACACTTTGTCATGGGAATATAAATTGGGACCTCAAAGTGGGAGTATAGAGTTTAGTTAGAGTTAGAGTATAGTTTTTATACAAACTTTAACGTTTTCAATTTGTTACACCTTTTTTTAAAAAAATTGTTTAAAAATCAATCAGTTTTTAAACAAATATTAATTATTTCTATCTCCAGCAGTATCGTGTATATACACTGATATAAGGGTCCTGGGCTCGATTCCCAGCATGTCCGAAAAATGTATCATTGGTGATATGTGGGTTTACCTTTTCACAGTGATGAATTAACGACAGGGGAGTGAATGTTGTGCCTGTCCTAGTCTTAAGTTAGATTATAAGGCATATGAAGCTACGACAGGCCTAGTCAGCCGGTAGTGGAAAATATATGGGTTGAATAAAAAAACTGACACAGGCCACAGGCTAGAAATAGTAATGGATGTACCTTTTTTCTATATGCATTTATTAAAATTCTATACAGTAATGTTCAAATCCCAAAGTGACCGGACGAATTTCGTTAGGATGTCAATTTTCCCGCCCCACAATTTGAAAAACATTTATCGTGGTAATTAACTTTCGTAGATCCCACCACAAGGATTGTGAGGGGAAAGACTGATATTCGGGTAGCCTACGTCTCACTTGTGATAGCGTCGGCTTGTCATCTTCCTGTAACAATTTGTTGGCGTCCCGACGTCTCCTTCCACGGCGTCATTAGTTTTCTCCTGTGGCTGTCTGTACTACTCTTCCGACTAAGGAATGTGGAATTGATGGTCTAGTGAAAACTGGGTCTGACGCAGGACGATCTCTCGATGACATATGTTTATATTGGCATACTTTGCCATCAAATATTTTGGATGGATCTTTGATTGATGTCTTCAGACGAATGCGGGCTATCACGGACAAAGGGTATTTGCGACGCTGTATCCAAGCACTGAAGTATTTCGATGGATCACTAAAGGTAAGTAAAGTGTGAATTGACAATCTTTAGTCTGAGATGGAAGATTTCAGATACCTGCTTGAGTTCATTCTTAGGCAGGCCTGTGTTATTATATAAGGCTCCATGGTTCAATTCTCAGTAATGTTGCTTTGGAGAAATAGGAATTTAGCCATTCAAAGTGAGGAATTTATGGCTATGGGATTAGTTAATGTGTCTACTCTAGATTAAGTTAGTTTGTAGATCTTGTGTTGTTAAAATATTGATTTGTAAGAGAATGTTAGATACATATAATAGTAATCTTGACTGGGAGCCCATTTGATGTATATATTTCTATAATACTGATGCTCATCTTCTGTTCATGCAAATGTAGATGCAATTAATTGAAATTAATAAATATTACTAGAAGCTAAGGCGTATTAAAAAATTACAATACTTTGATAGGGAAATCTTACTATAAAATATTCATTTCCTTTATTCTAGTTCAGTAGTTCTCAAAAGGTGTTATGTGGACCCCCGGAAGTCCACGAGCTGTTTCTAGGGGTTCCGCGACAACCACCAAGATTTAACAAAATAAAAAGTTAAATTAATAGCTAAACAACAGTAGGCCTAATCTTAATCAAAAAAAATATTCCTCTCCTTCTAACCAACCTGCACAGTGCTACATGAAAAACAAGTGTAGAAATAGACTTAATATGCACTCGGATTTTTGAGTCAAAGTGTCCAGCCTTCAACCTGATCTTCAAGAAGTGATGGAAATAAATGGTACGGCGCACCGCACAGACTTTCTCTCTCTTTCTATAAACTCACAAGATTTCTGAATGGAATAATGTACATTATATCATCACAACTCCACATAAGAACACGCTTAAAATAATATACAATGATATATAATCAATGAGAAAAGAGGCGCATCTTTGTCCACCTAAGAGCATTTCAAACAGTTTAATGTTTTAAAGACCTTAATAAAAGGGTATTTGAACCATTTGCTGACAGCTTGGAAACTCGGATCTGCTTTACATGTTCCAATTTATGAAAATTATATTACTAGAAATGAATGGAGGGAAGAAGAAAGAAATCTAAGGAATCAATAACTAATGAAAGAATGTGAAAGTGCAATATTAGCTATAGTGAATACTAGTTTTTGACTATTTGTTGTTGCTTGTGTAAAGGTAAAATCAAATTAGTTGGATTTAATAACACTTGAAAACAGAACAGAAGATTTGACCTCTAATTTTAATAATATAAACAATAAAGATTTATGTATTTACAGATAATAAAGAAATCGGAGTGTCGGGAAACTAGTTTATAAATTCGCAGTAAATTGGTTTATGGTCTGTAAAACAACTTTCATACACTCCAAATCTGGTTATCGTCATATTATTGAAAATGACATCTATCTGCGTATCGTTGTTTGTCGTAGACTCGTCAGACTTCAGAATGGGTTTCAAACTATATTTGCTCATTAATTCCAACAAAAAATAGTCTTTATGCCCAATAATATTAAAGTTAAAATCTCCTAATAGTATTACATCAGATTTATCAGAAGGGATTAATTTGTTAATAGCAGTGACAAACTCAATGTTAGGTGTACTAGGTGATTTGTACCCTGTGATGATAGTGACATTCCC
>CABFWO010000597.1:94680-146467 GCA_902155825.1 Timema genevievae | reverse complement strand
ATACATACATACATACATACATACATACATACATACATACATACATACATACATACATACATACATACATACATACATACATACATACATACATACATACATACATACATACATACATACCTAAGTAGTTGTATATGCCTACTTACGATTATGGAAACTACATGGAACCTAGCTAGCATTTACGTTAGTTACAAGAGCCTAATTTGTTGTTTGTTTCTGCAATTTGAAGTATTTCAATTTGAGCTGGAACATAATATACTGGGGGGCAGGAAGTGGCTTGCGTGCATCAGGTTGTACATGGTTGTCCAAGGCGTCAGTATCGCAATAGAGTGGATGGGTCAACCTTATAATCTATATTGGGTGCACTGAGCTCTGTTTTCCCCGCTCCCTCTCCAAGTTAATGTCGTTGCAATTATTCTTCTAAACCATATTCCTTATCTATACTTATTAATTTGAACAGTTAATAAACATTAAGCTAAAAGTAGTAGATATAAAAAAACAAATCACATTATTTTCACTAATGATTTAAAATGATCTATTAAAGGAATAACATAAAAAGGACAAGAAATTTAAAAATTTTGGAAGCTTATTTAAAAAAAAATCTTGATACACTTAGCAGCCAGGTATTGTATGTTAATTGAGTGTACTTTGGCATTCTAAATTATTTTGGACGTCAATATTAATCCATCCCGAGTTTTCCAAGCACCCAAATCTACATAAATAAATGGAAGAATTCGTTTACAAGCAAATTAAATTGTTTTTATATGCTTGAATTTATTTAAACCTTTAATCAAGCTCACATTAGTGGGAACGTGGACTAAACGTTAAGCTCATCGAGTTTGGTTTGCCGCTGATGAGGAGTTGGAGGCAAAAATTCTGGCTGGGTGCTTTGAGGATATTTTTTTCTAAATTATTTCCTAGTCTTCCCCTCGTAATGCTGGTACGTTTCCTATAAGTTCTACCTTTCTGGCCTACAACCCATCAGTGTGGTTAAATATATATAGCCCAGAAACGGACGTGGATATTAAAAAAAAAATTCAAGTACACCCAACCTGGATTCGAATCCTCACCTCCCATCACTATTAAATCAGACAGTATTAGTTTTACATCATAGTCTACGTGCCCATCTATGTGGATATAGTTTATAACTTCCTGTAAACTAATTTGATAAATGAGTGAGAGGCCAATATTATGAATAGAAGAAAATGACTCATACTGAACTTAATAGTTATTTTATAAAAAATAAGTCTACAAGCTTAACTCAGTCGTCAGCGGGTCTGTCTATTGATCTAAGTATCGAGCTCAAGTCGGTGGAGTATTATCTGGGTATGCTAATAATATAATATTTAGCACCGCGTCTTACTACCCGTTCGGGTTATACGCTTAAGTACTAATTATGCTAATGCATTAGGAATTGGAAGGTTTGAATTTAGAGGGAGTGAACCCGCATTTGAGTGGAGGGAGAGTGGAAAACCACTTAGGAAAAACCACCCCCAGTTTACCCGACCGAGATTCGAACCTCGATCTCCTCGTCCTCGGCGGTCGAGCTCAACACGCCTAGCGCGTTAGCTAACTACGCCACCGAGGCGGGTCTGGGTATGTTAGTCCTGCGCCGCATACCCATGATTATATGGACTAGTTTCTAAATGCAATGTTGTTTGTGCTAACTATGTAAATAGTAATGTTTAAATTGTGAATAAATATACATGTATAATGTATCTATATATTATTAATTTGCAAACTAATATTTGTTCATAATTAAAGAATATTGTGTTTTAAGTAATTATTCCTCCAAAAGGGTCTTCTACCTACCCAGCTTATGAAGCTCAGGACCTGCTGCTTAAAAACAGCAAGCAAAGCTAGAGAAGTTCTAATGACCTTGATCAATGTCTATGGGATTGCAACACTCCCCCTTGGCCCTCGCCAACAAATATTGGCCAATGAACTAGGGTGTTTACAACCCATGGCTTGCTGAATACTTATCGCAAGCAAAACAGTGTACCAACTGTTGAACATATATTCAATAATCAAGATCACAATGATTATTTATTAGGCTTGTACATATCAAGTAAAATAAAATAAAATAAAATAAATGCAAATAATATATGTTAAATAATAGTATAAATAACAAGCTGTAGCTAGCTGTAGCTGTAGTTGTTTTTTAGTATGAAGTATTTATGGAGTTTTAACCTTGTTCTTTTGGTTGTTGCGTATAAGTTTATAATTTTTTGCAGCATACATTATCTAATTATTAGTCATTATGATTTTATATAATAATACATCAAGGAATCCCAAAAGTTAGGAGTGTAATTTCACAGTTTCAAAATGATTGATCAGAAAAAAAGTAAAATAAAATTTATTTTCAGATGTAAAAGTCTTAGCAATAAGTCAATGACGTAGCGATAGAGAAATAGGCCCTATGGGAAAAAGTATCCCCTTTGTTATTGTTATCACAGTTTACGGATCTAAATAGTTTCTGGAGCATAGTAGGATTTAATAGATAGTTTTAGGCTCATAATTACTATCGCAACGTGAGTTGGACAATCCACCTTATTCCTCCCACCAAGTTCTGATGGACGCATGATCTATGTAGTACTTAATTTTACTCTTTATATATATATATATATATATATATAATTATAATTTTTACTTTTTACCTGCGAGTCCAACACCTTAGCTCAGTCGGTAGTTTGCCTGCCCACTGAGCTAAGTGTTCCGGGCTTGATTTCCGGCATGGCCTAAAAAATATTATTGGTAAAATTTGAGTTTCCCCTCTCACGGTGATGAATTAATGGTCAGGGGGCTGTGTGTTGTGTTTGTTCTAGATTTAAGTTAAGTTTTATGCTGATATAATCACTTGTCCCAGAAAGTGCAAATAAATGAAAAATGAAAATGCTACCTGTGTGTACTTTTAATTACACTCAACCAATTGAATAGTGTATGCCACTCTTATACAGTCTGGAGTGTGCTCTTAATTTTTAGCCTTGACATTTTTACTTAAATTTCTGATTATTTAGGTATTGCGATGAACTGCAGTGTGCTGCGTTTTGATATTCCATTACAATTTGAGTGGATGATAATCATCAGTAGTTTCACGTTTTGTTGTGTTTTGAGATAGTTCTGGTGTATTTTTATGAAGTCAGAATATGTAATAGGCTGTAAAGGTGGATATTGAAACAAATATATAAATAAGTCAAAAAAGAGAGACGATGGGAGTTGGGAGGTGCGAAATTTCCCAAGATAGAATGCGAGTACGAAAAAAACATTAATGTTTGATATCCATTGTTCTAAACTAGAGGTACTCATGTTTAAATATTTCCAGGGGAAGCATCTATTGGCCTTCTTGGCAAACGGTGGTTAAGAGTCTTTGACCCCCAAATCCTCTCTGCAGCTTTTAGAGTACAGCATACCTATTAATTTTCTCAGAATACGCCACTGGCTCAAGTATTGGCATGGTCTAAAATAGTATAATTGGTGAGATTGGAGCTTTTCTCTTTCCCACTGATGGATGGAACGTCATCTGGCGAATTGAGCGTTTTTCCTTTTATAGAAAAGTAAGTAAGTCTGTAAGTCTTTTGTGTGAATTAGAATTTATGTTAATCCGTAGTTTAATTAGTTGTAACAAAATATATTATAATTGATGAACTCATATTTTTACTCCGATCTCCACGTTTAAATATCCATTCAGGTTATTCGCATATTCATACCTAATGGGGTAACGTTAAAGAATATGCTGTGGGATTCATAACCAATAAAGATATGATCATGGGTTTGACATCCATACTCTGCCCTTATCCCAACCCCAACTTGCGAGTGGCTAGGATTTGTAGCTTAGGTCAGGTTAAGTTAGGTTATTCAGGCGGAAATATTTCTGGTGGCTATCAACCCCACTACAATGTTTTGTGTTAGGTCCTTGCCACATCCCCTACATGCTGGTGGATAGGTTTTGTAGACTAGGATAATTTAGGTCAGATTATACACACGACAATGTTAAAGGAAGTCGCTAACCTACAAAAACATGCCTTGGTGTAAACACTATGGAACTGTAAGGAAGGTATGGATTAAGAATAGGTGTATCTACATTTGTGTAGTAGAAAATGGTGAAAGTCTGACACCTTTGATCAGTTGTTATCGTGTTTGTCTATTCAGTTAAGAGTCCCGGGATCAATTCCTGGCATGGCCAAAAAAATTTATCATTGGAGAAATGTGGGTTTACCTTTTATTAGTGATTAATTAATGGCCGAGGGGCTGGGGTGTTGTGTCTGTAATAGATTCAAGTTAGTTGATAAGTCGTGTGCTGATATAATCAGTCGGCTAAAAAAAGTATACTTTGAATGCCTTGTGTAAATGGAGAAAATAAATTAGGAAATCATTTAAGAAAATACACCTCATTACAACCAGACAAGACTTTAACCCCGTACTTTCCATTACTGGAAAATCAGACAAAATGAAATTGTATTATTTGTCTACTTGCTCATTGTGCTGGGTATTTTCATATTAAAGTAATAAAAGAATGTTATATTATAATCTACTAATAACAAAGAATCTAAGATAATTTTAACAATTTTTCATATCTCCTCAATTTTTCTTAAGAAATGTTTATTTGAATAAAACGCAAGTAGACGAAATATTACGAGCCTCGTCTCTAGCTTGTAATCTGGTGTCCTTCAGATGTAAGAGGGGAGAACTGATGACCCCCCTAAGCAAGGCTCCCCCACCAAACCACTTCCTTCAGCCACCCATCAAGTTCCAGCTCTGCCCTTGGAGTCCATGTCTCTCTTTGGAGTGATGGAAGTCTCCAGGACCAAAACTACAATTCTCTCTCGCTCTCTTTCTCTTCTGGATTCCTTCCAGTGACGGGTCCAGGAGCCGCCAAATTAAGTGCCAATCTTCCTGGGTGACGGTTGCCTCCTCTTCGTCTAAGGACCAGCAATGTACTATGCCCTAAAAACTTTTTCTTTACGGCATTTTTGGGGTGAGGGGAGAAAGGGTTTCACTCACAGATTCTTAACTAAAAAAGAAGAATCGTGTAGAAAGGGTTGTTATATAGTCCAGTTCTCATAAGAAGGAACTTTTAGAAAACAAAAACTTTTATTTGCAACCAAAATTGAAAATAGTGTACTATTTTATTATTGTTTTTTTAAACATATTGATAATGTCCATCAAGATTGAAAGCTGCAGATAATATTAGCTGACGAATGAATATATGAAAGTAGATCCAGTAAATTTTTTATCCGGCAAAAAAGATTATTCCTATGCAAATTAGACTACATTACGTTTCCATTGCTCCCTTAGCGGTAGTCGCGTGGTCTATGGTGTTATAGACTCATTTTATTTGGTCACCATGACAGAGAGCTCATGGAAGACAGAGCCGGTGGGCGCGTGGTAAGTATAGAGGTTTGTCTAGTCTGGTTTTCTGGTCTAAGGTCTGGTTTAAGGTCAGGATTCAAGCTCTTGTTGGATGAGCTGATGGTGTTTTTGTCCTAAATGGTTTCTCACTATCCCTTCATACAAATTCGGATATATTTTATATAAATTCTACCCTCATCACTCGAACCACACCAGTGTTAATAATATAGCCAAAACGGGTAGTGAATGTGGTGGGGTGAAAATAGTTTAATAGTTTCAAACAATTATATTTGAAGAAGTTTAAAAAAATACTACAAAATCTCTAATATTCAATTTATGTTTTTGTTGATTTAAAGGACTCGTCTATAAAATGTGTTAAGCATAACTTAAACATATAAAGTAGGTGCATTTAATGAACTCATATTTATTATTTTTTCCACAAATATTAATCAGCTTTAAATTGACCATAAAATATCAATTAAAAGATAAATTTGCTTAACACATAGCTTGTCATGTTATAAATATATTTATTTAAAAAACCAATGTATCAAAAATCTATCCGATACTTTAGCTCAGTCGGTAGCATGTCTACCTATTGGTGAAAGGTCGATTTACCCTTTTAAAGTGATAAATTAATGGCTGGGAACTCGATGTTGTTTCTGTTCTAATCTTAAGTTATATTATAAGGCATATGAAGCTAATATAGACCTAGCAAGCCGGCTGTAGTAAATATATGGCTTGAATGAAAAAAATTTACCCAAGCCACAGGCTGGAAACAGTTATAGATGTAGGCTAAGTTAAAAAGAAAATCTATAAAGTTATAATTTTGTATTTAGTTTGATAACTTATTTAAATTATAATCATTCTGTATTTCAAAATAAACAAGAAGTAAGACCTTGTCAGTAAATAATTCGCATTGATTTGAAAAATTAGTACAGGCCTATATACTGACACATTGTGTACACATTTAACATTTTTTTTTAGCACCGCGTCTTACTACCTGTTCGGGTTATACGCCTACAGTTAATTATTATAGAGAAAAAAAAATTTCAAAATGAGAATTAGGAAACCTATAAGTTAGGCTAATTTATAGATGAAAACGTACAGAATTATAAGTTTAAATTATTCATTATAAGCTTAAAAATCTCCAATTGCAGAGTTTCTCGTATCACTTGTTTATGTGGACGATAAAAGAGATAAATTCAAACCACATTAGCACTGTTCCATATTTTTTTACTTTTTTACCCTAAAGTGTTTAATATCTTAAATGTTATGAATCTTGAACCTTGAACAACATAAATTGAACTAACAGCACGTTGAACTCATGATAGCTTGCAAACTGGTTTGCTCGTGTCTTTAGATCTAGTTTCTAGAAGGTGAAGAAAGAGGGATAGGAAGAAGTGGGTAGACTGGCAGTAGAACTTAATATCTGGTATCAACCCCTTCAAATCCCACCTTGACACTTGAAGGAAGGCTTGGGTGAGGGTGTGGACAGTTATGGTTGGGGGTTAACATAGATCAACAGGGTAGGAAATAGAAGGGTTAAATCAACCCCTTAGGGATCAACCCTTGACATTTTCTTACTACACACTTAAGTTCCTTCTTTGTTTCATTATTTCTTGCTGCCCAATTTTTCTACTATCTTTTTTTTTACCCATTTTGTATTCTTTCTTTAAGTACAGTCTTCTTAACTAAATATGGAATGACATTACTCTTTGTCATGGAGACACCGAATGCTTTTTTTTTTTATAAAAAAACCTTTGTTATTTCATGTTCACATTGCTTTGTAACACATTCAAAGATGAACTAAATGAAGGAAATATCTTCCTTTTTTAAGTTGGAATCTCCAGAATTTTTTTTATAAAAAATTTTTGTTTTGTTAAGAAAAATACTATACATTAAACTATTATAGGTGGAAGACTTTTGAGCTAGCCTTTTACGATGTCTCACTCTTTGCTTATTTTAGTTCAATTTTAGTTTATTTTAATTAATAGGTAGCCATTTGACTGGACATCCTGGTAGTATTATTATAATTAATTCCAGCTATAGAAAAACATTGATTTCTGAGATTTGTTTTGATGGATAGCTTTATGAATCTATTTTAATATTTACATAGCTAAATAAACAGAGTATTATTCGACTATGCTAATTATTTGTGATGCTTCATGACTTTTTGTAGGGGTTGAAAGAGGGGGGCGATATTAGGAGCACTCTAACCATACTATCGTTCTTCGTACCTATTTCTAAAAATATTACAAACATAAAACTAACTTTATTTTTTTCAACTTAAGTTCAAGAAATTATAAATAAATTGTTATTAGAATATAACTAATTAATAAAAAAAAATGGTTTCCATACTTTCTCTGAAATTCAGATGAACAGAACAGGGGATGATATGTTGGTACTTTCCCTTAGCAACTAATTCTTTATGCTGTTATACTCTTCTTTCTTTTTTATTAGCCCCAACAGTCAAGAGTTCAAAGTATTGTGTATAGAGAATTTATATTCTAATCTTCAAAAGACATTTCAGACCTAAGCCATGTTTAGTTTATATCTCTATTTGACATTGTCTCAGCCTACTTTCGAGTTTTGTATCACAATCTAAACCAATAAAGTATTAATATGTAAACATAATTTAAGATTTAGTCACTTTTTCTGTGCTTTTTTATATGGTAAAAATAATAAAGATACTTCAATGAGTCTCCGTAGGAATAACGGGTACACCAGCTAGTCATTTATAATAAAAGTTTATAAAAAAAATGTTTTTCTGATGGATTTCTGAAAATAGTTTGAACCCGTCTTTAGGTATTGGGGTCAAACTAATCTAAGAAATAATGACACCTCTCCCCCCCTCCAGAAACATTATTTTGTGTTCTTTGAGTGTGGTGGTAGTCTGAGAAGATGTCTGAAGCAATAGATTGGTAGGATAGAAAAGGGTTTGGGGGGAGGGGGGAGGTCGAAGTTCTTATCTTTCTGCGGGTATAGAACATCCAGGACAGGATATGAAAGTATTACACACTTTGCTGAGTGTGTTCTCATCGTGCTAAGGTGAAGAACAGCACAAATCAAAGGAACATTTTACGTTTATTGCTGGGGAAAGATAGAGATAACGTGTTAACTAACTCATACACAAAGACCAGAGACATAAATGTATGTATGTATGTGTATATATATATATATACTATAATATATATATAATATATATAATATATATAAATTATATGTTATATATAAATTATATATATTATAATATATATAATATATATAATATATGTTATATATATTATAATATATATAATATATGTTATATATATTATAATATATATAATATATATAATAATATAATATATAATATATATGTTATATATATTATATATAAATATATAATATATGTTATATATATTATATATAAATATATAATAATAAATATAATATATATAATATATATTATTATATAATAATAATATATATAATATATAATAATATATATTATATATATTATATATATTATTATATAATATTATATATTATATATTATATATATATAATGTACTTCACGTAATTGTCTGGAATAGTCTTGTCTAGGAGTCAAAGAATAAAAGAAACAAACGATATGTAAAAAGGTACGGTAAATAAAATTTTTCAAGAAAATATTTAACCAACGTCATCTTAATTTATAATTTTAAAAAAGAAGAAAAATCAGCATTAATGTAATTTTATTTAACATTTATACTCAGCCTAATACTTATGTGGCAAGCCAATTCTTTAAATATTCCTTAAGTTAGTATTTAACCTGAACAATATCAATCCTTTAACTCGTTTTTTGAAACTCAAGTAATATGTTTGTTTTGTTAGGATTTTATTTTATTTAAAATCTAAAGGGCTACTCATTTAAATAAATACACTCATTAAGTGTTATCACCCAAAAAATATATTTTCTATGATAATATGCTGTAGATATAACAAACAAAATATTAGTATAGGTCATTAATTAAGGATAATAATCTAATAGACCTGAGCCCCAAATTTTTTCAAATGTTTGCTAAAAAAATCTATTTATTTCATTCGAACAAACGAATGACCCTAATGAATGTTATTTAACTTGTTTGCTGTATAGATCGCTGACGCGTTTAACTTCAGGTGCTGAGCCAAATATTTATGAATATTTAGTTCTAAATCCGATTAGGATCTTCTTATAATACTAAAACATTCTAGGCAAGAGGCTATCAAAGCTCACATTAAATGTGATACTAAATACTGACTCAACAGCATGAAGTTTAATGAATCTTAATAGTAATACCTCTTACTGGAATAAAAAACTATCCTTTCACCCGTAATAAAGTAGTTTATTCCATCCATATGGTTAAATAAGAGAGGCTGACAGCAATTTCTAGGTTACCCATTTCGGTGGTCGAATGGTCTAACGCCCTAGTCTCGCAGTAGACTAGACTGCCAATAACGGGGAGATTGAAGTTCAAATCTCGATCGGGTATACTGAGAGTGGTTTTTCTTAAATGGTTTTCAACTTTCCCTCCACGCAAATGGGGGTAAATTTCTTATAAATATAACCTTCCTCATTCCTAAAACTATTAGCGTAGTTGTAAATAAGCGTATAACCCGAACTGATAGTAAGACGCGTTGTTAAAAAAAATCTAGGGGGGCGTAGTTCAATTACTGAATGCTGACGAGCATATTTATTACGTTTACTTCTAAGGACCCACCTCGGTGGTGCAGTTAGCTAATGCGCTAGTTTCGTGTTGAGCTAGACTGCCGAATGACGGTGAGATCGAGGCTTTAATCTCGGTCGAGTGAACTGGGCGTGGTTTTTCTAAATGGTTTTCCACTTTCCCTCTATACATATGTGGGTTCACTTTCTCTAAATTCAACCTTACCAATCTCTAACCCATTAGCGTAGTTAGTACTTTAAGCGTATAGCCCAAACGGGTAGGAAGACGCAATGCTATATATTTTTATTTTTTTTTACTTCTAGGGTTTTTATCAAATATATAGATATCTATCTGTTATGGTTGTGTTTGTACAGTCCAATTTGTATAGCAAGGGCCATATCTAACAGAAAAGTTACTGGATCTAGTTTCATGTTTTCATTTTTCAAATCATGTGACCTGTAGCTGTCACTTTTGATGGATATTGAAAATAAATTTAAAATAACGCTAATAATACGGTAAAATGCTATTTATGTTAACGGTAAAAAATCTTTTATTTTTTTACATTTTTTCTACCAAAATCATATTATAGTGGGTATTATGCGTACTGTACTATAATAAGGTAATTTGTGAGTAAAGTTCTTTATAAGAGTGTGTGTGTGTGTGTTTATAAAATACACGTTAAATATCATGGTAAACAGACTACATACAAATAAATTCAAGTTACAGATTTAAAAAAAAGTAACTTCTGAGCTACGTGGAAATTAGATAGAATCCCTACTTACAATCCAAAAACTTTCATATTTATGTATAGAAATGTTAAAATAATTAAAAAAATACCAGTCAAAATGAGTAACTTAATAAGTTGCTGTCAACTTCGGTGGTCATGGGGTAATTTACTCACCTCAGGACCCGATGTTCGTAGGTTCGAGCCTAACCGGTGTCGACGGATTTTTCTTGACTGATAAAAATCCGTAGCTCAGCTTCCTTCAGAGGGGAATTAAAGCCATCAGTCCCATGTCGATTGCAGCATGTAAAAGGAACCTTGAAGGTATGTGAAGATACCTTTTTCGACAAAATTGGTAGGTCCTTTGGCTCTTGCTCATAGAAATTCTGGTGTGAAGATATAATCATTAGGTTCAAACAGTATACATTAAATATCTCAAATAAATAAATAATAAGGTGCTCGTCTCATGTCTTTCGTTCCGCCTTAAGGAAGTTGTCTACCTGTGACGTCATGGCAGGCCATGCTAGAACTCCCAGTGTTAATGAATTTGTGATGTATTCATTTAGTTTTAATGATAAAGCGCTGAAATCAAAACCCTTTATTCTTAAATAATTCTAAAAATAGTCCTACTGTGTCAAAAAAAACTATTATTTTCATCGTGAATTATATTCAACTCTGGTTTTAGTGAACTCGGCTGTACTGAACATTCGGTTACAGTGAACCTAATTCATTGGTCCCATCCCACATACATTTCAATGTGTTTTAAAAAAATTCGTTTCTAATGAACCCTCAACTTCGATTTTAGTGAACAGATAAACTGAATCTTTCAATAAGAAATTTCATTCTAACATCTTTTTTTTAACAAAACTTTTTGGTTGTTTAAACTTGAATACACCGTTTCTCTACCAGAGTTCTTGTTTAGGTAGCACAAAACTTGTCAAAGTACGGAATATGGAGGAGGGAGGGTTGAGCTTAAATAGTAACTGTACTCATTGCCCTGGCTTAAGTTTTAATACCTTTGTCTTTGGCAAGTAAAGTAATAGTTTTTAAGTTATATTAAATAGGAGAGGAGTTACAGGACAGTTAATGACGGTCTGTGGCAATTTAGTAATTGTTTTAACTAATCTATTTCTTCAAGAGGGTAAATGAAATTTAAAAAAAAATACTTTTCTACTCAATTTAGTTTTTGAATGCACGGATAGTGTCAAATCAAGTGTGGAAGAAGCACAGACTTTAGAGAAGGATCTGGAATGAAATATTAAATAAAACAGAACAGTAATAACAGCAGATAAATTAATGGATTTCAATAAAGAGCGAATGTATTTGAACTCTTATTTTGCTTGTCACTAACCCACTACTTTCAGATTTAAAAAAAAATTGGTTTTGGTGAACTTTGGACATAGTGGACAAAATATCTGAGTCTATTGAGGTTCATTATAACCAGAGTTGACTAGTTTTTTTTAGTTTTTTTCATAAATCATCTACAAATTAGGCTATTCGGCTTGGTCACGAAAACGGCCTGTAGAAGTTTTCCTGCCAGGATGTATATTAAAAAGGTCCGTGATAGCACATGTCTATATAGAATAGGAAACAAAAAAGGATATTTTTAAAAAGTAAGTCAATGTTTTCATGGTGCAAACAATATAGTGAGATTGTAAACTCGTCAGAGGAAGAGTAGAAGTGTAACCGTTATGTAAACAAGAGTCCTCGCAGGGTGAGTTGCTCATATTAGTCTCTCTCTTTCTCTTTCATACATTGGCGTCTGAGTAAGTGTAATAGCACTTAAAGCTCTTAGGTGCGTTAAGTTAAGGTGCAGCCCACTTAGTAAAATAGCTTCAAAATCTCCTAATAAGCAACGTCGTTGAAATCTTTATTTGCAGAACCAAACAAAAAACAGGACGAGTTCCTTGAATTCTCCTATCTTAACTGATACATCCTACATGAGCCTGTGTCGCGCTGAGCCCGCCTGAAGTCCACCGAAGACTGTCGGACACGCTCGGACGGGACTAATGTCCACACACAGAGGATAAAGACAATGCTCTCTGGACTGGACTAGAGAGATCCTGAAGCAACTTATTAATGAGGCACAAGGGGTGTACAATTTCGTCAAGTCGTGTGTCCTTGGCTCTGATAATAAGACGTGGAATTCTATCTTACCACCGGGTTCTATTTAATTTGCGTTAGTATGTTTAATCTAGAGTTACTAACAGCTTAAGGCGATTGGCCCTTTTCATTTGGCGTGTAAATGCATAGCCGTGGGAACCAACGGTTATCTTCGGAATTTTTAATGTTTTGCAATTTTCTTTTCATAAACTGTTTGTTCAAGAATATAAGCATGTTGATTAAGTTATACTTTTGTATACACACCAGCTCTATAATTTTAACAGTGATCAAATACAGTAAAACCTTGGATTGCGAGCATAATTTGTTTCGTAAACGTGTTCGTAATACGAAGCACTCGTATATCAAAGCGAATTTCCCCCATAAGAAATAATGGAAACTCAGATGATTCGTCCCCCAACCCAAAAATATTTAATCTAAAAATGATTAATAGCTTTTTTATTTTCTTTATTTAAATGTAACTGTACTGTAATCAAATTTATTAATTAAATTTAATCGTGGCTAGTGTGAGGTAGACGAGAGAGAGGAGAGAAGGAGGTAGGATATAGTTTAGGTCGACTTTCACTGTTCACTAACAGAATCACTGCTATATGTTGGCTCACTGGAATATTTTTCTTTTTGTGCGACTTTAACAAAGAACCTATCCAATGACACTACTCGGCAGACAATGCATAACCATAGTACTACTCGTATTGCAAGATATCGCTCGTTTATCAAGTTAAAATTTATTGAAAATTTTAGCTCGTCTTACAAAACACTCGCAGACCAAGTTACTCGCAATCCAAGGTTTTACTGTATCAATAAAGTTGACATTTTCCAATAGAAAAATACCAGCTTCTTAATAAAATATAAGAAAATATAACCATTAATAAACATTGATACCTTATCTTAGAAGGAGTGTTGAAAATATTAACATAAATATTTCACTCGTTCTCGAGAAAACTGATATTTCCAAACGTATAATTTCGCCTGTCCGGTTTCCGTGATCCATCTGTTCTTGTTGGCGCGGAAGGATACTTTGTTCGGTTATGAAGCCACGCCACGCTTTTCACTCTCCCACCCAACATCCCACAAAATAGGTTTTAGACTTGCACTCGATAGGGACCATGAGGATGCTCTTTCGTTTGTGTGGATAGAGTACGGGGAAACCAAAGTGATAGATAATATTTGTAAAACCATAATCAATGCACCCAGCCGAGATTCTAACCGCAATATCACCATCCCCGGCAATAGAGTATATTGCGATACTGACATATTATATATACTACGTGACCACCAATGCGTGTGTGTGTACAACCTAGTATTAATGTCATATACTTAAAACCATTGTATTATAAAACAACAGGACGAGAAGAAAAATGTTAAAATAAATTACCTATAATATAGAGTCAAGCGTATTATAGCGTGACTTTGGTGGCAAAAAATGTTTAGAAAATACAACCTTTTTTTTCCAACATTGATAGCATATTATTTTATTAGTAGTATTATTTCTTAGGTATTTTTTTATTATTTATGAAATGTTACAGTTTCGGATTACATGACTTGACGGATAAGAATGTGAAAAGTATCTTGGTAAAAATGTTCCTTAATATGTTAATAAAACACAATATTTTTATATATATAAAATAAATGTTACGGTGAACCACAAGGACTTTCTCCCACTTTTATCTTAAAATAGATATTTACTAAAAATTTGTAAGATTTGTGAATCGAAATATTAGGTCTATACAATATTATAGAAACATTATACCAAAGATCATAAATTCATAAATGAAATAATATACACTGTTACTTACTTTATGGCATTAGGAACTAGGAACGCTGTTACAGAAATATTGAGAAAATAGAAATATCTTTGTCCATCAAAAAACATAATAATAAAATTCATTTTCAAAGACCTAAATTAAAAAGTATTATATATTTTCTTATAGCTCAGAAAATATTGGTTTTATAAAAGATATATTTCAGATGAAATATTTTTAATTCAAAGAGTACTACAAATTTACAATGATAAGCTATTTCGTATCTCGAATAATTATGGGGAAATTACAAAAATTGGAAAATTACCCTTAAAGTCATTTTCACGAGAAAATGAGAATTGCCATCTTTTTATGATTAACAGTGTAGGTATATATATATATATATATAGATCATATTTTATCAATATATATATATATATATATAGATCATATTTGATCAATATATATATATCATATTTGATCAATATATATAGATCATATTTGATCAAAATCGCTATAGCTAATTTTGGAAAAATCAATTTTTTCTCTTTTTTCCCTCAAGTAAATTACTCTATATTACTGTTACTGTATATTTTAGCTTCCTCCTACCGAACTTGTTAGCGTATTTAGGCTGCATATACATATAGACAGAATAGTAAGATGCAGTGCTGAAAAAATTCAAATCAGCAGTATTTTAACTATCAAAAAATGTACTTATTACAGTGCGTGCTTGTCTAGTTGCTTATATCCTAAAATGGAGTAAGTTATTTATTCAATAATGTTTAATAGCGAGATGTCCAAATAAAATAAAACATAACTACCCGATTAATATATATATGAACTATATCTCACATTAATTCCTAACACTGTCGTCATATTTGGGCATGCGAACTATATATCATTCTTTTCTAGCCTGCCGATGGGGGTGTTGTGATTTGAATCTTGGCTAGATGTACTGAAGGTGTTTTTTATTGAAATATTATCATCTCTCTATCCACGCAAATAAGATTACATTTCCTGTAAAATTATACATTGCTGGTTGGTGGTTCCAGCCTGCTCAATGCCTGTTCTTGCACGCCTGACTCTGCTCAGAGGGTACGGCCACGGTGGATGATATGAGTCCTGCGATGGGAGTAGTTCCCTTCTGTGGTCACCAGGAGTTCCGCCAAACGGTTCAACGTTCGGCCTTGCACGATGCTAGATAGCTTCTTGTGAGATGTAAAAGGCATCACAATCCATTTGTAGGGAATCTATAACTCTTCATACCTACTTAAATAGTGTAATTAAATGTATACAGACCAAAATAATTGTGAACACCAAGCAAAAAATTAATAAATCTTAACACTAAACTAAATATTGAAATATCTATTCCCCAATACAAATTCATACATAAATATCCAATTGATTAAGCTGCCAGCCAGATTTAAACAAAACTCCTTTAAATTTGTTCTCGGTTTACTTGTACACTCAGTCATAAGGACGTGGTTAGTAGTTTGTGATTTCTTCCTTACGTCCCTCAACCCCAACAGTTTAGCGCCAAACAACACTCCAACCCATCTCAGAAAAGAATAGAGAAGGGGAAGGGGGAAAAAACTCAACCCTAATCTGAAGTTCCATGCGCCATAAAATGTTTAAGGACTTTCTTTGAAAGGTCCGCTGCCGTCATACAGGACTGATTGTAGCGTCTTTTTTCTATCTGATGACTAGTAAAAAGGGGTGGCTGGAACGTCTGTTTATGTGAGGACATTAAAGGGGCTGTAAGTGTGAAATTCCTACTTTGCCACCCTCTGTCAGTCTTCGACCTTATTTTTGGACCCTCAAAACCTTTCCCCTTTTACCTCCACTTAGCATGGAATAGGATATTCTCAGGGGAGGTCAGTAAGATATAAAAAGGGTACGATATCACAAATCAACTTGGCTACAAAATGTCGTTTAAAGTGGATGTACTTTTTATAATAGTTAAATATAAAACAATAGTTTGTATATCTCTTTATAGTTTTTTATGTTTGATTTTAAGCATATTCATACAAACAAAGATGTGTTTGTATATTCTCCTTGTTCATTTCATTTATTCTGAAAGGTAGCCTTATCTTTAGAGGTAGCACCAGTGTGCATCTTATATAGTAGGGTCATACTGTAATCCGTGTAGTTAAGAAATTAAATTACGTTGATTATATTGTTGATACATTAATTTCATCTTAGCCCAAACATACTAACTGGACCGGTGTCTCAAAAATCATTTGGAAACAGCTTAGTCCATCTTTTCATAAAAGCATACAAGGTACAAGTAATTAAGAAATAATCCTAAAATGCCCTTAAAGGTAATAATATATCCTTTAATAATAAATGCATATTAAAACCATGGTTAACTAGTTTAATGAGTTGTATTCCCAACTCGGGAGTGACATAGCTATGTTAAGAGTTCCAAGAATTCGCATTAAGGTGACCTGGTAGTATAGGGGTAAGGTATCAGACTTCTGTGATGGGGATCTGGGGTTCAATCTTCGGTCCCGGCACAGATTTATCTGATTACCAAACCCTTCCTTCACCTCTGAGAAGACGTGTATTAATCACAACTTGTGAATGTGAGGAATGCCAGGCCTCCACCATGGTTCGGATTCCACGTTAAACTGTAGGTCCTCCATTTCATCTCACAATCACCCTACCATTACAATTAGCGTGAGTGCGTATAACTCGAACGGGTAGTAAGACGCGGTTTTAATAATAATAATTCACATTAATGACCAAGTTTTATGACCAATATTCACATAAAACCATTTGGATGACATATGTCCACATTTTTGCTTTAAAAACACATAACTGTACGATAAAATCGTGAGGCATTCAAAACACATGTTTAGGGATGGATATTATCTGCGCTTGTTATAATGAAATCAAAGTACTGGAACAATTGGATGGGGAGCCAGGTTTAATGTTGGAACTCTCTTCCCTCTCTTATATACTAGCTAGATTTAAAAATAAAAATTAACTGCACGAGCTTTAATATTAAGAGGCTTAGTATAAATTTATAAACATATATTTTGATTAAGTTTATCTTGAGAGATATTATAGTAACTTTGAAATGTATTTGTTTTGTTGACGAATAAAGTGTTGTGAAATTTAAAGAGACAACATTAATAACAACCTCCGAGAGGATGGACCCTCGTTCTTAACTCTCTCATAAATAAAAATATATTATGATCGTGAAAATTTCCAGGCATGACGTTATAATGAATCCTTACGTTTTATGTACCCCCGAAACCAAAATAGTGAGGCTTGCTACTATCTCTGTCCCCACGTCTGTCTATCTGTCTGTATGTCTATCAGTCCCTGGAGTTACAGCCAAAGCTGTAAAATGGATTGATTTTGTTCATACTTGATATCTATTTGCTACTCGTATTTATGGTCATACCTCGGAACTATTTATTGAATTTTAAATCGATGATAGTTTTAGTAATGATAAATTTCCAAAAATTCCGGCTTTTTCACAATTAATTTTATCTATTTTGGCGATTGTTTGACATGGCAAACAACATAATAAAACTTGTTTTCTAAAGAGTATTCGTTCAAGAGTTTTGTCCTTGCGGATATTTACACCAACCGGGCTATAATTAGGAAGGTGAGAATTGAAGGAGGTGTTTCGGTACATGTTTGGAGGAAAGGTGAGGGACAGTTTAGGAAAACATTACCTCATTACATATGGGAGGACTCAGACACAACCTACCTAACACCAACAAAAACTAAATAATAATAATAATATTTAGCACCGCGTCTTACTACCCATTCGGGTTATACGCTTAAGTACTAATTACACTAATTGATTAGGAATTGGGAAGTTTGAATTTAGAGGAAGTGAAGCCGCATTTGCGTGGAAGGAGAGTAGAAAACCATTTAGGAAAAACCACCCCCAGTTCACCCGACCGAGATTCGAACCTCGATCTCCCCGTCCTCGGTGGTCTGACTCAACACGACTAGCGCGTTAGACAACTACGCCAACGAGGCGGGTAACAAACTAAACAACACGATACTGTCACCTTTGTCAACGTGCTGACTGATACAGTTAAGAAACATATTTTTAAAAAATCAAATTTAACAATAGGGAACTTTGGTAGCCCTAAAATACGAACAAAAATACATACATGTTATAGAGTGTATCTACATTACCATAATTTGTTTTTAAGTATATTTTACTCATATGACAAGTTTTAAATTAATATTCTTTTTAAAAAATATGCTTAATTTCTTCTTTCTTTGCCAATATAAATTGACTATCGAAAGCCTATATGCATTGTGGTGAAAGCTACATGATGATTTAAAGCCTGAAAATATTAATAAAAGTTATTTCAGTAGACCTATAAGAACGACATTCCTAAGGTATCTTAGCTTTGTCTTATCTCACTTAGTTCACTGATTGTAAGAGGGATACATTAAGAGAGCTAAACAAACTAGTGACGTTTCGTGTGGGTAAGAGAAAGAGGGCTGTTGAATATGAAGAGCGAGCTTAACAGAATAGTGACGTTTCGTGTGGGTAAGAGAAATAAGGGCTGTTGAATATGAAGAGTGAAATAAACAGAATAGTGACGTTGCGTGTGGGTAAGAGAAATAAGGGCTGTTGAATATGAAGAGCGAGCTTAACAGAATAGTGACGTTGCGTGTGGGTAAGAGAAATAAGGGCTGTTGAATATGAAGAGCGAGCTTAACAGAATAGTGACGTTGCGTGTGGGTAAGAGAAAGAGGGGCTTTTGAACAGGAAGAGAGAGTGAAATAGACTTTTGACGTTACGTGTGGGTAAGACCCTGTACTCATGAGGCGTTAGTGATCCATATAAGAGTGCATAGACGCGTACACATTCAAACACGTGATTTTGGTTAGCGCCCATTGCAACGCACGCTTCAAAGCTTCCCCTGCGAACGCGCGTTCGACGTGCGCTCTGAGATACACAGAATTCACAGGGTCCGTTCAGTTGATCGCGTGCTTTTGCCGCAGACATTTGTCATGATGAAGACTAAACGCTTTGACACAGAGTGGTTTATCGATAAAATTCAGAAAAGGCCAGCCATTTGGGACATGGAGTGTCCAAAATATAAGAACAGAGTATTGAAGAGGTCATCTTGGGACGATCTGGTGGAAATTCTTAATGAAGGTGGAGACACTCCATAAAAAAAAAGACATTCTAAAGTAGTTGAAAAATTTATTTTCACATTCTCTCAGTTTTGGGTAAAGGGCTATGAACATGCCGTGAGCTAGTTTAGCCCTTAAAATAGGATGCACCCAGTATTGTCTTTGCCTTTGTTTACGCCGTTTATATCAACGATAAAGAATCCAAAGACATGTTACCTCTTTAACTTCCACAGTGATACTGAAAACTGAGGTTAGGAGTTCACGCGTGTCAAGCGCTTGTGTATGTAAGGTGGCCCATTTTACTAACGCGTGATCAATGCCGCGTGAATCGCCTCATGTGTACAAGTTCTAAGAGAAAGAGTTGAAAAGTAAGAGAGAGATAACCAGAAACTGGCAATACTGCAAAATTTATAGGTAAAATTACTGATATATTTCATCTTTATGGATGCTTATTAAAGAGAATTTCTCTGTTTTTCACGACCCCATCGAAACAGAATATTATTAGATAATAAATTCACCAAAATTATTTACCATCAATTATTTGAAACGAGACAATGAGACATAAAAGAGAATTTGAAACCTTCCCAGACTATAGTCTATATAATATTACTTTAAATGAAAATCTGAGGACTTTTTTTTTAATGTTTGAGAAGTGGTTTTATTTGAGGCAGCTTGCCGGCCCCCCTTTTTTTTCGATAACTTGGTCAGGTAACTAATCAACTAACGAAGCGAGAGAACAACTATTTATTTTTTTACCCTTTTCTCCCTTTTGGTCCCATACTTCTTTATATGGCAGCCATAAAGACGCCAAACGACAAGGGCACTTCGAATTAAAACTAACGAATACTTCGGGGTGAAATTGCTTTCTTGAAGACGCGGAATTGTCTATTATTTTTTTAACGGACAGGGTTGGCGAAGATTTAAATTGTTGATTGGTTTTTCTTAAAGAAAATAGATTAATTATTTGACAAATTATTTTATTTTTGTTATCGATACACATGATTTAAGACCATTATATCTAGGTGACATGTTGGAAAGCGTGTATCAGTCAAAAAGGGTAAATACTTAATCAATTTTGATTTAATAAGCCGGGTAGGCCTACTCACTATGAAGGTGCAAAGCAACGGTTGCTGCAACCAACGCAATGTGTCCGGTCCACGAATCCTTATCCGAACAGTAGTCTATCCGCAGTGCTCGTTGTTAGAACTTTTGAACATGTCGTCGTCTATGGGACTAGTCGTGAGTGCTGCGTACATATTGGTGAAGATAAAAGATGATAATAATTTAACCATTTATTCTTGTATATTTCATTTGTTAATCTCATATCCTTCCCAATGTCCTTCCAAGAATAGATTTTTTTTGGTCCGAAGGTTCCCATAGCACAGTATAGTTGTGATGCAGTTAAACTAAAGTAAGGCAAGATTGCAAGATTCCTCGATCCACTCCAGGTTCGCGGTGCATCCACAGCTGGGGAACTATGTTCATTGAAGTCCACGTACAAACTTGGCGCGCCTCTACAGAATGTTCGTAGAAAAACAGACAGCTGTGTGGATCACAGCGCGCCACTCGGAGAACGGTTGCAGCAACTTAGCTCGAGACGTACTCATTAGTAAAATTTGGTTGCAAGTTTCAACTTATAGTGAGTACCCGGCTTAGACGAGCAATTTCTGTTTTTTTTATAGTGAAATGTTTCCCTGTCGTAGTTTTAAACCGATGCTGCAAATAGCATAACATGATTCTACTAAGGATGACCGTGTCTGACGGTTACAAAACTCCTGCCGACAATCACCACATACCAGATTGAGCTACATATTAATTAAATTAAGACAAGTTATACGGATATTATCCACCACATAAGATAAGACTAGATAAGATTAGGCTCTGGGATAGTTGAAGGTAAATATAAGTGAGTTGAAGTTACGTTAGGATAGGTAATTATAATACAAATTAGTAGAGTTTAGGATAGTTGAAGTAGTGTTCAAATATAATAATTGTGGTAAGCTATATTTAGGTGTGTTCAATTTCATTCAAACCCATTGTGTCCTTTTATAAAGTCTCGTCCTATCTATTAGTCCTTTTACACCTCAATAAATTTCTTTGATCTTCATAGATATTTATAATTTTGGTCAAAGCTTACTTTCACTCTTCACAGAGACTTTTAATTTTGGTCAAAGTTAACTTTCACTGTCCACAAAGACTTCTAATGTTGGTCAAATCTTACTTTCACTCTTCACAGAGACTTCTAATTTTGGTCAAAGCTTACTTTCACTCTTCACAGAGACTTCTAATTTTGGTCAAATCTTACCTTCGATTTTCACATGTCTATATTGTTGGTCAAAGCTACCTTAGATCTTCACAGAGATCTATATTGCTGCTCAAAGCTACCGTTGATCTTCACAGAGATATCTAATTTTGGCCAAAGCTTCACATACCTATATTGTTGGTCAACGATACCTTCGATCTGCACAGAGATCTATATTACTGGTAAATTCTTACCTTTAAACATCACATAGATTTCTAATTTTGGTCAAAGCTTAGCTTTAATCTTCACAGAGACTTCTAATTTTGGTCAAAGCTGACCTTCGATCTTCACAGAGACTTCTAATTTTGGTCAAAGCTTACCTTCGATCTTCACATACCTACCTTGTTGGTCAAATCTTACCTTTGATCTTCACATAGTCTACCTATAATGTTGGTCAAAGCTTACCTTCGATCTTCACAGATCTATATTCTTGGTCAAAGCTACCTTCGATCTTCATAAAGACCTATAATCTTGGTCAAAGTTATCTTTTATCTTCACATGAGAATTAGTCAAAGCGTCGATATTCGCAGAGATAAATAGTTTTGATCAAAATGAACCCTGAAAGGTAGCAAGCTTACCTTTTATGATTCTACCATGACGAATCTTTATAAGATAGGGCAATAGTGTAGTCCATCAACGTGAGACTGCTACCGTTCAGCGTAAAAAGATCGATCTTTATATAGATTATAAGCTTCACCAAGTCCTAGAATCTCGATCAAAACGTACCTAGGATCCATATTGGAACTTGAATCTTGATCAAAGTCTATTTTGGATCTACTTGTGAGTCCACAGCCGAGAAACATTATTTATCAATTTAAATGTGTTTATTTCAGATCAGTCCCGCTCCTACGAAACAAAGCGATGTTATTTTACCACACCGAGTCTCGTGGCCAAGTCAATTCCGTTTGTTTACGTTGTCTCCACGGCATGGAAGATATTATTACCTTGTCGCCATGTTTTCTGTTTCTCTCTACTACAGAGCGCTTAATACGCGGAACAGTCGTTTCTTGGGACGGACACTAAAAAAATCGAAAAAACTTTTCACAAGGAACATATGGTGCCACCATTTGATTCATACGGAAATAGCCCATTTAAAAATATTAATTTATAATTAAATTCTTTTTTTTAACAATTTAATGGAAACTGTAAAATGCCATTGGTACATCGCGGTTTTTCTAATCCGAAATTGGAATTGTCAAGGGCGTTCAGATTATCAAATTGTTTGGATTATCAATACTATATAATAATTTATTTGTGTGATATTACTATATGTAAATTGATTATTTTTGTTTCATTAATTTGGCTCTGAAACACATTTTCGTATCTTCGTGGCATTTTTATTTATATCAAAAATACTTACACGTTCATCTCATGACGTATAAGTACGTGAAATTAGATCATTTAACTTTTTTAGCTGACGAATAAGACTCTTCCTATTAAAATTGCACTGTACTTTACAAAATACAGAGCTTTTGTGACATTTGGTAAGATAACCCGTACTTAAGGTGACGGGGAAGCGAGAAAAACCAGTATTTTTGCAGTTTTAATAACCATAGCTATTATTTATGCTTATTAGTGGGAATTACTCCATCTAGATATCATATTCTGAAAATTGACAAAAATGACACCTGGACACGAGAATCGAACCCGGGACCTTTGGCTTAGTACGCCAATGCTCTGGCTATTAATTCTTAATATATGCAATCCCGTACAGTTTAATAACTGTACAAATGGCAGTAAAAAGCCAAATACCGAGTCGCAGATGGCTGCGTTATCCGATGGATCGTGATATTAATATAATCACATACTTGTAGCCGACGATTTCCGCTAAGTTCATCATCGACTCTGTCTTAAAATATGAGTGAAGAATGACCCTGGGCACAGGACGAATCCTGGATAGCACCGTGGTTAGAGCATAAGTGTACTAAGCCAAAGGTCCCGGGTTCGATTCCCGTGTCCAGGTGTCATGTTTCAATTTTCAGAATATGATATCTAGATGGAGTAATTCCCACTAATAAGCATAAATAATAGCTCTGGCTATTAATTCTCTCTATCTATAACAAGCTTAACTGAAATTCTTTTTAAGATAGTAGATTAAATTGACCTGGCCTATCTTAGCGTAACCTTTCATTCTAAAACTATTGAAAGTTAAATTCACTTAAAGGCCAAACCTGTTCCTCGTTGTCTATTTCCCAAAACAAGAAAAACTCATCCAAATCATTAATTGGAGAGCACAAGCGCTGGACAATATAGGAACTCAATCATTTTCCCCCTCTTTTGGTTAAATGTTAATGAGGAGAGGCTAATTCATGGAATAGACAGAAATTTGCCCGATTCATGAACTTGGCAAATTCACGAATAGAGTGCAACATAGGCACTCACTGTGAGTGACTCCATCTTTTGACAAACAGTATAATAGACTAAATGTTTATAAATGGGTGTAAATACCTATCTTGTTAACGGGTGAACGACTTTATGGGAATACTATCTATTTTCCTCATCTAAGTTATAGCCTTGACGTTGAATACTTGAAGGATACACTAACAGATAAACATAACTATGTACGATTGAATTAAATTTAAAAACTATTTAATCTATTCCTGCTGAAGAGTATTTACTTATACGCTGATGTGGCTGAGGGTAAACAACATAAGCTCTTTTCATACTTTCCTTCACCTTTTGGTAGAGGGGAGATAATTATTTTATTATTATTTAGCACAGCGTCTTACTACTCTTTCGGGTTGTACGCTAAAGTACTAACTAAGCTAATGAATAAGGAATTGGGTAGGTGTAATTTAGAGGAAGTGAACCCGCATTTGCGTGAAGGGAGAGTGGAAAACCATTTAGGAAAAACCATCCCGGTTCACCCAACCGAGATTTGAACCTCGATCTTTCGGTCCTCGGCAGTCAAGCTCAACATAAAACTAGCGCGTTAGCCAACTAAGCCATCGAGGCGGGTAGGGGGAATAAAGAAAATACGCTCGATGAGCGTCGAAAAAACCCTTCCAATATTCAGAAAATACTATCGATCATAGTTTAGAAGAGGTATCAATCATTATTTTTACTTTCTCTCTATCTTACAGGTAGAGAAAGTATGGTGATCGTCAAAAAAATCGAACTCGAGATTTTGATGAATTTTGACGTTTCATGACTTCCTGAATCCGAAAAAGTGGTTTTTGAATTTCTTTCTGTCTGTCTGTCTGTCTGTCTGTCTGTCTGTCTGTCTGTCTGTCTGTCTGTCTGTCTGTCTGTCTGTCTGTCTGTCTGTCTGTCTGTCTGTCTGTCTGTCTGTCTGTCTGTCTGTCTGTCTGTCTGTCTGTCTGTCTGTCTGTCTGTCTGTCTGTCTGTCTGTCTGTCTGTCTGTCTGTCTGTCTGTCTGTCTGTCTGTCTGTCTGTCTGTCTGTCTGTCTGTCTGTCTGTCTGTCTGTCTGTCTGTCTGTCTGTCTGTCTGTCTGTCTGTCTGTCTGTCTGTCTGTCTGTCTGTCTGTCTGTCTGTCTGTCTGTCTGTCTGTCTGTCTGTCTGTCTGTCTGTCTGTCTGTCTGTCTGTCTGTCTGTCTGTCTGTCTGTCTGTCTGTCTGTCTGTCTGTCTGTCTGTCTGTCTGTCTGTCTGTCTGTCTGTCTGTCTGTCTGTCTGTCTGTCTGTCTGTCTGTCTGTCTGTCTGTCTGTCTGTCTGTCTGTCTGTCTGTCTGTACCTCCAACTAGAGCCTAAACTATTTTACCGATTGAGCTGAAACTTGATATCTAGGGTTTTCATAGGGTTGCCCCGAGGGGTTTTTGGAATTGGATATCTACCCCTAAAATTAAGGGTAGTTTACTGAAGGGAAAAAAGAGAAAAAGTCGATTTTCTCAAAATCGGCTCTAACGATTTTGATTAAATTTCATTTATGAACATTAATAAATATTCCAAACAAAATGGCTACTCTCAATATTTCGGCAAAATGGCTTTAAGGGCTCCGGTCTGATGCGTAAATTAACATTTTTTATAATAGCTCCGAAACTATTTGAGATATGAAATTACTTAGCATTACAAATATGTATATATATTTATAATACAAATATTTTATTCGAAACATATTTTTATAAAATCAATAATTTTCAATCTATACGCAATTATATATATATTTTTAGCTTTTTGGACATTAAAGCTTAAGTATTGCGATCGTAAAAAAAACTAACCTGAAATGTTGATGGATTTCGACGTCTCATGACCCCCCGAACCCTAAAAAATAGTCTTTGCAATGCCGTCTGTCTGTGTGTATATAAAAACTTAAAATTAAGGGTAGTTTACTGAAGGGCGAAAAGAGAAAAAATTGGTTTTCTCAAAATCTGCTCAAACGATTTTGATTAAAATTCGTATCTAGGCGTTGATTAAGATTATAAATAAACTGGCTATTTTCATTTTCCTATGAAAATGATTTTTAGGGTACTTTACAGAAGCGTTAATTTCCGTATCTCCACAACTATTTGAGAAACTAAACAACTTATCATTGCAAAATTGTAGGACTATTAGAAATAAAAAACTTTTATTTGACATATATTTTTATAAAAGCAACAGTTTCTGAGATATTTGCAAATATATTAATACAATTTTGTGAGCTTTAGTTGTAAACATATACTACTTAAGTCTTAACGCAATAATTCTCCAATGCCATAGAGTAATTAAATATAAGTAAGTATCTAAAAAAAGTATGTTATTTTTCCTTAAAGCTCTTAGGAGAACTGTTTGCACAGCTATGATATATCTCCATTTTAGACTCGATAGTCAATATTTACATTTTTTATTGGTCAAAATGTATAAATGAATAATTAAATATCAATGCGATGACTTGAAGATCTGCAACACCTTGACGATACTTGAGTTTATAGAAAAAGAGAGAAAGTCTGTGCGGTGCGCCGTACCATTTATTTTTTTTAAATATCGTTTGGATAAAGCTTTTTCTACAACCCCGTAAGTTTTTTTATCCTTCTAGTCTTTAAGTCCATATGAACTTTAATACTAACCACTTCAGTGGTGTCACTTTGAAGTTAAACTGGCCTGCTGATGACGGGGACATTGGGGTTCGAATCCCAGTCAGGTCTACTGAGGGTGGTTTATCCTAAATGGCTTCCCACTCGCCTTTCACGCAAATAAGAGGGTGAACTTACTATAAGACTCATCCTTCCTCATACATACACCACTAGAGTAATTATAATATGATTATAGCTTTAATAGATAGGAAGACGTGGTGATTAAAAAAAACCACCTTAATATTGTGCATAGGCTACACAACATGCTTCCTTTCATTTCAATTTGAACATGGATGTTCATAATTTGTTTACCTGTAATTGGTTCTATTTCAATCCTTAAGAATTTAAAACATCGAACTTCCACTGAGTTCTGCAGACTAAGGATCTTACGGATTGGTACTCTGCGTACAGATTAGGCTGTGGAGCTGATATCTTCTCACGAACTAAAGACACTGCGGATAAGGAGTGTGTATACGGGGCTTTGTACACATATAGGCCTACAGGGTCAGATGTTCTTGGGACCCTGGTAAAATATATTCTTAAAGATTTCACTGATCCACTTGATTTTTGCTTTAAGTGGTTCAGTAACAGATTTTAACAAATAAACCTCTTAGTTCAATTGTTTCAAATATTGTGTATATTACTGAATTATTTCCATAGATAGTTTATTATGAAATACCAGACACTTTTTTCAATGAACCTGTATCTTAAATACGCTAGTGGAATACATATGAGTAAATTAAGAATTTAAAGGAAGTGTACATGCATTTACGTGAAGGTAGATTGGGAAAAACTTTAGGTAAAACCATCCTTATTACACTCGTCTTGGATTCGAACCCTGACCTACCCGTTATCGGCAAATCATACTAAGTGAGTTTGATATCCAAACCACCTGCTTCGCCGATGCAGCTAAGCTTGTAAGTCATGTTATTAGATAAATCTATGTTTATAAACTACGCGTAGATTGCCTCAAATAAAAATATAAAAGCTGCTGAAGTGAAAAACTTTCCTCGTTGACCAGTTGTGTACTCACAAAAATATAAACGTTTAATGGCATCTAAACCAATCTATCAACCAAACTGCTTTAAATATTACTCTACATTGCGGGGCTCACTAATAGGAACATTAAAAAAAATCCCAATATTGTAAGCTTAGTTCAATTTACAGCTTGGAAAGTGTGTATTCATATTAATATTAATAATAATAACTGTAAGTGGTTCCTTGATTGAAACCTGGTGTGAATATGAAGCTTGTTACACCACGAACGTCGGTTTGACCGTTATTAAACCAGTACTTTGTATGCTGTCCGCGCAGATAACCTAATCTTGATAGTAATCCAGCAATACTTACACCGCACCTGTGTCTATAACGTACGCTCAGCATGAAAAACATCTAGGTCCATTCATAACGATAGAGACAGTCCTTTAACCGTGGGGATGATTGTAAAAGCGCTGTTCCCCACGCGGCGAACTATTTTCCTCTATAAAACAATTAATTAAATTAGTTCGAATACCGTTGGGTATATCAACTATTCTGAATTCACTACAGGAATGTAGTCTCCATAAGCTTTTTGTTTATTTTCCTCCACTTCTTACTATCTATCTGGGTTGTAACCAATTTTTTTTTTTTAGCACCGCGTATTATCACCCATTCGGGTTATACGTTTATATACTAGTTACGCTAGCAATTTAAGGGACTAGGAAGGTTTATTTATAGGAAATGTACCTGCATTTGCGTGGAAAATTATTCAGGGAAAACCACCCTAGGGAAAACCACCCTCAGTACACCCGACCGAGATTCAAACCTCGATCTCCCCGTCATCGGCAGTCTAGTATGCTGTGAGAGTGGCGCGTTAGACCATGTGGCCAATGAAGCGGGTATTGTAAGCATTTAATAAGGCTATAACAGAGGTTCTCAACCTTTACCACTATGTGCCCACCATCGACCCCCCTTCATTGGTGTCGTTGTTAGTGGAGGGGATGGAGGGGACACCCCCACCCCACCACCCAAATAATCTGTGTTTCTTAATTAAAATTCACCTTAATAGTAATGCAATTAAGGTAATTATTTTAGACTATATATAGAATTAATTCCGGAATCATATTATTTGTCATATTTATTTGGTACGAAACAATGTCTAATTTCTAGCTTAAAATTAAAATAGTTTCAGTTCCCCCTCTCCCACGACCTCTTCCCATCCCTCCCCAATAATTAAGCTCTAACTAAGCCTCCCCCTTGATATTGTTTTTAATAAACTTCACATCTTCCCCATTTTCAAAATTTTTAAAAGTTAACATATCAAGTTTATTAACTCGATTCTAAACTAATTTGTTCCTAATTGCCCAAAATAGTTCATTATTTTATCTCTGGATCCTTCTGTTATAATGAATACGAAAATCTATCAAATGGAAGGGTCCTTGTAGTTTCCTTTGTGTGTACAATAGTTTGGTTAAAATACGTCAATTATATATTTAAAACGACTGGGTACATATCAGTTACGCTGGGCACACAAATACGTTAGGTTTTTTCCTCTCTTATATAGATATAAAAATTCTGCAATTATTATTATTTTTGTAAAAAAATCGCGTGTGTAGGGTACTAAATTTTATGAGGTTTATTTATTGGAGGCCATTCCCTTAACCCCTAGACCATGAATGTAGATGCATTAACTGCTTTCTTTCCTCAATCACGACAAACTAAATTTTAAGAAATTATGAATTCAGTACAAGTTTTTCCTTGTGAATGTGTTTTGAACTAATTGCTCGAGAACCATTGATCGTATTATAACTAAATACACTTTCACGTTTCTTATTATAACATTTCTCGCCCCCTCATCTCACAATTTGGAAAACACCAGGTAACAATAGTTGGGGGTATGAATGAAGAAGGCACAAATTAGAGTAAATGAGAAACAGTTGAGGAAAAACCACCCGACTAGTATTCAAACAACGAAATCCATGTCAGCAAAAAACCAAAGCAGATGAACCTGACATTTACTCCGCGTAACCACCAATGCGGGGTTTCAATGTTTTTAAAAGTTAATAAAAGATATTGTTCAAACCGTCTCAGTATGACAAAAACTCCTGGCATTAAAAGGGGTCTAGATTATTTGAAACATTGTGTACTTGTTTAAGTGATCGCCAGGTCTCCCAATCAAGTTCTTGCATCAAAACAGTTTTAATGGGAGTTGACTCACTATCGTTTACGTTGGTAGTTTTGAGTGGTTTTTATAATTCACTGTGTCATAATGAGGCATCTTTATTTACCGTGGTTTTTACAGGTGCTTTTCTTACAAAGCGTTATTTACGTACCTCGTAACTAAGTGGTCAATTAAGTAAACCTTAGATCTAAAGGATCATGTTTTGATCCTTGGCTATGCTTAAAATAATTCTATATTAAGATGTAAGACTTATAGTTTTGTCTCTCGCCCAAATATTAAACTACTGGACCTAGCGTTTAGTTTTAATGGTTAGGTGTTTCTAGCGTGTGTGAAGCTACTTTGTTAGTTATGACGTAATACAGTGCCTGACAAAGCGTCAAGCTCGTTCAATCTGAGTTTATGGTGATGGGGAAGTTAGGGCTTGAATCTTAGCTGGATGTGCTGAGGTTGATATTCCCTAAATAGTTTTTCATTTTCCATCCATATAAATGTTAGTACATTTCCTCCGAATTATACCTTTCTCACACCATTTCACTTGTTTAGTTAAATTCATATTAATAAAAAAAATTTAATATCATAATTATTAACAATTAGGACCATCATTACCATTACAAATGTGTAAAAACTCAACTTAATATAAACATATATTTAAAAATTTATACAAATCAAGATTTATATGATTTCCAAAAACATCACAAGAAAATACCATCGCCTTAAAATTAATCTTAAATGTAATTATTATACGTAACGGTATTAACGTGATTCTAAAGTGCTAGGATCAAATATAATGAGCTACAGTTGACGGGAATGTTGTGGTTTGATGCTTTCTTGGGTGAACTGAAAGTAATTTTGTACAGGTGATTTTCTTTTAGATATAGCCTTCATCATCTCTTCCACTTATAGGAAATCATTCATAGAACTAACAGCTATGTTTAACGTAATAATTAAAAGACAAATACTGCCAACACAACCAAGTTTGTTTGGTGTTCTTTCAAATAAAGATTGTAAAATTTTAGGCTCGAATATTCTTAAATTTCAACAAAAAATGTGTGAGATTTGAAGCTCTAACATAAATAACGTGTTTTTTGAGGCTAAAATAACCTTGCAGTTAAGTAACCAAGTTGATTTAATTTGAGGCTAGAGCATTCTTGACTTCCAACGACCAAGTTTGGTGAATTTGAGGCTAACGTCCAGCAAAGAGATTTGTGGAATTTGAGGCTCTAATATTACTAACGTCTAGCAACCAAGTTTGTAGAATCTGAAGCTCAAACATTCTTGACTTTCAGCAACCAAGTTTATGGAGTTTGAGGCTCTAACATTACTAACGTCCAACAACCAAGTTTGTGGAATTTGAGGCTCAAACATCCTTGGCTTCCAGCAACGAAGTTTATTTCGAAACTCCCACACGATGGATGGCCTAGAGAGCGCAGAAGATGGATGTAAACCAAAACTAGTTCTATCACAAACTTAATTCATCAGGTAAGTAGCTATTTCAGGTTGAGGTAGGGACGTTTATAAAATGATTCAGAGCCTTGCGTCTGTGTATGTTTTGTTATCTCCGCCTTAAAGTCAACATTGAGGCAGTCACTGCCACATAGCAAGCTTTCACCCACCTTGGCTTCTATAATCACTCGCGGCTTTAGACGTTAGAATTATTTCTTCTTTTTTTTTTATCATCACGTCTCACAAACCGTTGTTCAGGTCGTGGAAAAATTGAGCTAGGGTGTTAGAAATAAGGAAGATTAAAATTAGAGTAGGTTTACCAACATTTGTTTGGATGGAGAATGGAAGACAGCAATAAAACCCTTAACACTGGGCGTTGTGTATGTACTATTTTTAAGTTATTTTATAATTCATGTTCCGAAATAATTAGTTAGCTCGTGCTCTAAGGCTCCAACCTTGTCTATTTTAGCTTTCCGGTAACGAGGAGGTAGGTGCTTAAATTTCAGCCGGGTGTACTCAGGGCTAGGCGCCGAAGTGGGATCACTTAAATTCTATGTGGAAACAGGTGAAAAAATTGGACCTTTTATTTTGAGGCGCAGAATTTGGACGTACCGAATGAGGTTTACACCACTCACGGTGTTTTTTTCCAAAAAATTAACCACTTTCTCTCTGCTTATATGCGGATACATTTAATACATTATTTATTTCTCATCCATATTCATTAAGTTAAATAAGCGGGTAGCCCGGACAGGTAGTAAGACGCGTTGGCAAAAATAATAAATACTCTTTAGGTCCCATGTTCAATCTCTGGCAAGACCACAATGCATCACTTAAAAGTTCGAGTTATCACTTTTCAGTAAGCTATAAAGTGACAATTTGGTTATTGTGCTTGTCTTAGAATTAAGTAAAGTCATTATTGCTTGTACATATATGCTAAAACAACATTAATTAACATGCCAATGTCTTAGTTCAGTCGGAAGTGCATTTACCTGCTGAAAGAATATCTCGGGTTAAAATTCTGGCTTGGCTGAAAAATGTATCAGTAACAAAATTGGGGTTTTTATTTTCACATTAATAAATTAACGGTCAAAGACTAGCTTCTGTGTTGCTAGTAAAGTTAAGTTAGCTTGTTAGTCGTTTGCTGATTTAATTAATCTGTTCAAAAATTGCACGCTAGATAGGCCCACCTCGAATCAATAAATTACAAAGTGATGAAAACTACTGTGCGGGGAAAAAAATCTTCACTAGAGCCACCTCGATTCGAACCCCAGCCTTCAGATGAAAGTTAGGCACCTTGAGACTAACTCTAAGCAGGTGTTAGTTTAATTACACCCGCCTCGCTTCTAATTATATTAAACTCATCGATAGTAAATGGACGACAGAATATTTTTTTAAGTTTAGCTTTCGCAGTCTTATTGTTTTATGTTCTGTTGGTGAGACCCAGCACTCTATGTATACACCATGCTGGGAGTGATTAGAATAATGTTAGGCGTGTACTTGTTTAATTGAATATTGATTGGCCCGTTAATTAGGTAACATGTCCCGCTGAGAACGAACTTGATTATATTCTCGCCTAGGGCTCGCCTGAAAGTGCGTTTATACAAAGGACCTAAACTATTAAATCTAAACTACCAGCGGAGATGTTAGTACCGTTTGTTAGTTTGGCTTTGAGCTCGTGGTCCACGGTTCATTACTAGCCGGCTACACTCATGATGTTTTATTTTCTCCTCATGGGCTATGAGGTTTTTTTTATTTCCGTCTGGGAGCTGAAGGAGGAGGCATAGGACATCGAGCATTGGTGGTCTAAGTTCACTGATAAAAGGAATGGACCTGTCTTAAAACAGAACAAATAATAATAATAATAATTTCCGTCGCATAGTCCCTATTATTAGTATCCGTTCAGGCTATAGGCATGCATCAATTACTCCAATGAAATAGGGATGAATAAGGTTGAATTTTAAAGGAAATGTATCTAAATCTGCGTGGAACTAGACTGGTAGGCCATTTATCACACACACCCTTAGTAGGCCTACTAGCTATCGGGGTTCGACCCCTGATTTCTCCACCAAAGGCAAACCAGTCTAAGACGAGAGTGACGCTTTTGACCAGGCGACTACAGATGCGGGTCAGTAGATTGGTTCATCCTCCCTAGAACTCTGTCTGTGTGTGTGTGTGTGTGTGTGTGTGTGTGTGTGTGTGTGTGTGCGTGTGTGCGTGCGTGTGTGCAATTCATCTTACTACCCAGCTGATCTGAAGAGGAACCCCGCCTTAAAACTTGCAAAGGCAGCGCCCGTATGACAATATTTGTTTTAACTAAAAAAATCTGATTAAGTTAGGCAGTAGTGTTAAAAATACAATAAACTATAAATTAATATATTATTTATTACATATCTATATATCTCTTTATACTATACTATACCATAGCCTACTATACTATCCATACTATAAGTTTATCAGTAATAATAGTTGGGTAGCCTTTCCGATGATGTTCCATGAATGCGTGAAGATTCTTATAACCTAATACTCGATGTGCAGTGTATAATTCGTGTTCATATTTCAGTGTTGATATAAATTTGACAAACCCGATCGATGCACGAATAGTAATAATAGGCCTAGTAATAATAATAATAATAATAATAATAATAATAATAATAGTCTGGTGATGATTATGATGATGATGATGATGATGATGATGATGATGATGAAAAATGAAAAATGAAAAATAGCTTTACACATTTTTGTAACATACACTAAAGTTTCTAGTCCATGGGGTCAGTAGCTTCATACGGGACCCGCCTCAGTGGCGTAGTTAGCTAACGCTCTAGTCGTGTTGAGCTCGACTGCTGAGGACGGGGAGATTGAGGTTCGAATCTCGGTCGGGTGAACTGGGAGTGGTTTTCCTAAATGGTTTTCCACTCTCCCTCCACGCAAATGCGGGTTCACTTCCTCTATATTCAACCTTACCCATTCCTAACCCATTAGCGTAAATAGTACTTAAGCGTATAACCCGAACGTTTAGTAAGACGCGGTGCTTAAAAAAAAAGCTTCATGCGTCTTATAGTTTAACTTAAGACTAGACAGGCACAACATCCAGTCCCCGGCCGTTAATTCATCACTGTGAAATGGTAAATCCTTTTTTCACCACTGATAATTTTTTTCTGTCATGTCGGGAATCAAACCCGGGACCCTTAGCTCAGTATACATACTCGCTACTGACTTAGCTAAGGGGATATACAAATAATTTATTTAATAATAATTTTTCACGTGAAAATAATGGTTTGTTACATTAATAATACTCATTTGTTTTTGGTTTTTTAATTGCAGCTCTGCACCTGTCTGTGATTGAGAGCCACAACGCCATCAATTTATCTGTCCCAAAATTTCTGTCTCCGATTTTATGTACGCTCAACTGGGACTCAAACCCCTACCTCTTGTCACTGACAAACTACGTAGACCAGAGGAGTATGCCTCTTTTGTCCACGTGCCAACGAATAGGGGAACTTACAATTGTATATTAATTTCCAATTCCTTGTTCTTGCCTTTCAAATATTTAGTTAAAATAAATCAATCCTAGCAAAACATAATAATCTGTAGCAGAAATGTATTAAGAGCCTGTCTCACCTCACGGATATTACCTTACTTGGGTAAAAGCTATCCAGAGTAGGAGTGGAGAAAACTGACATAATTATATCATAATATTTATATCGATAACATTGGTTGAAAATCACTAATGTTTACCTATGTGAAAATAATTATTATTTTCTTAATAATATTATATTATCAATCAAAAGTGTTCATAAACACTTCTAATAGACTAATATTTGCCTAAGGTTTAATGTATAATTGTTTGTTCGTAACTAATAGAAACAAATTATTAATAAAATACTATGATTTTTGTTTCGCGGTTGTGGCAACAAGAGATATTATAGTGCATGCAATTAAAAAGTATTATGCCTAGATTCACACTGGCCACCATAAATTATAAAACTAATCAAATTTGTATAACTTATAGAAAGAGTCATAAAATAATTTGTGTTTTAAAATACGTTTCTATAAACACAACTGAGAACGATTTGCTTGATACCATCAACCAACCTGATTTCATCCAGTTTGCCATCTTAATTTATGAAGAGAAGGCAGCCTTTTAGACGCTCTTGTTTGTAAAGAATTTTTAAGTGAATTGCAGACTCCGCTTCTACAAAAAATAAAAGTCTCGTCCAAATGGTTATTTTCATATGTTGTATTTCAATAATGTGATAAAGCTTAATAGGAAAAAAATCGTTAATAAAAACTTGTTTGTTGTGAAAGTTTTGAATGTCAAACGTGAAAGTAGCTCAATACATGGTCTTGCAGATTATATGGTTTGGCAAATGAATTTATGAGAGTATATTTGGTAACTTATGCTTTCTGTCAGCTACCAGCACTTCCGCGAGTGATAGACTATTGGGAAGCCTATAATACAGCTCGAACCAGACGTCATATCAAGTTGCGGTTTTCTGTAGTCTACTTTACATAAATGGTATTACACAGTCGTACATACTTTCTCATATGGATTATTTTGTTTGCGATTTTTTTTTTCAAAATTAAGTCATCACTAATCAGTACACTAACCTCAAATGATATTTGTTAAATTAACGAACAAACATCATTAGGCCTATAGCATGTAAAGCCCTCTCTATACATCCAATTTGAACAAAAAATCATGAGCCATTCTCAAAGAATAACAAATATTAAAATCTTAATTATCAGTAAACTACCCTCTCCCCCCCTTAAAAAAATACAATGTCAAACACCACCCATACATTCATTTAATAAAATAGTTTTTAGCCATTTCAGAACTATTTCAAATTTTCCAAATTCTGTCAACAGTAAGCTACTCTCAACCCAATTTTCCCCACAAAAAAGATTTTTTATGCTATTTTTGTTTCAAAAACTCTCCGATTTACATTTTATACAAGATAGTTCACACCATTTTCGGAATACTTAAAATTTTTAAAAATTAGTAAGTAATTATTAAACTACCCTTAAACTATTTTTCTCCCCCTAAAACAGTAATACAGTGTTTTCTATCATGTAAAACACTCTCCAACCTATCTATTCTAAACAAAATCGCTACAGATATTTTTTAAAAATTGCAAATCCTCCAAAATCAGTCTTCAGTAAACTATCTTAAGATTGAGGGCTAGAATTCCTAGGTTGTCATGAAGATGGGATGAACAAAAATTACGCATCGAAAACCACCCCTCACAGTGCACCCAGCCAATAATGTAACTATTAATTCCCTGGTATAGGCTGTAAATTATGTTACCAGTCTAACGCCTTAGACCATATGAGCAAGAGTGTGGTTCCTAACGAAAACCATTGTCGTCATGCTTGTAAAGGCCGATAAAAGGCTGCCACACTCGTTAGTTTAGAGAGAGTATTCCTTGTGAGTGTTAATTGGACATCCTAGCAAATGTTTTCTTGTTATTCTACCACTAATTATGTTCTTCCTGTTACCCTAGAAAGAGACAAACTGTGACCGTATCGTATCTTAGTCCTGTCGAGGTCTTCAGAACATTTCGAAAAAGACGGTAACTGTGGACAACAAATTGTTAAATAGTTGTGCATTGGGAGGGGCTTTATTTAAAAAGTAAAATGTAAGATACCTTGACTGCCTTTGGTGCTTTTTATTTTTAAGATTTTGATATTCTCTTCGGTGGCTGAGTATTGGTTAAGTGTAAGAAAAGGTGGTAGCCTTAAATTCGCCATTAAAGTCGATTATTATTATTATTATTATTATTATTTAATGCAGGCATATAAAACTGGTAGCACGTGGGCAGTATGTTGCCAGAATCATGATTCTGTGCAACCTGCGGGCTTTTTGATGTACCAACATTTAATGTTGCCCGATTCATCTTATTACAGACATTGTATAAAATACAACACTTGAAATCTGGACATTTGACATTTGGAAATTAAGCGTTATTTGGGGAAATTTAGCAAGTGAGGTTGATGCAGGCTACTGAATTTTTACCCTTTACTCTATTTGCAAAAAAAATTGCTAAATTTTTGCAAATCAAAAATGGTAAATATACGGCAGCACGTATTGTGTGAACAATCAACTTAAAATATAAATTAAATTTACTATTAAATTCACTTTAAGAATCTTAATTTCAAATTCTTATCTATATAAATAAATCTATTGTAATTCACCTTTTCTTATATAATAATTGCACTTTGACCAGAAATAAATACTAATTAAAATATTGAATATTAAAATTCTAATAAAATATTCTACTAACGGTGCTATGCAAACTGATTTTACAAATTAAATAATTATATAATGTGGATTATCAATTACAAGGCAGGTTCCTCTAAAAATACTAAAACAATACTTAGCACCGCGTCTTACTATCCGTTCGGGCTATCCGCTTGAGTAGGCCTACTTATTACGCTGAAGGGTTAGAAATTGTGAAAGTTGAATATAGAGGAAGTTAACCCGCATTTGCGTGGAAAGAGAGTGGATAACCATTTAGGAAACACCCCCTCCCACCAGTTCACTCGAGCGAGATTCGAAACTTGATCTCCCCGTCCTCGGCAGTCTAGCTTAGCAAGAAACTAGCACGTTAGATAACTACGCCACTGATGAGGGTTTGAAAATACTAAAAGAGCACCAAATTATTTGAGTTTAAAAACCACATATAATACTACTCTAGTCTCAAATAAATGTACAATCAAATTAAGAAGGTATCTAGTTTAATGTAATATCTCAAAAATTTAAAAATTCATCAAAATAATTATGTATATTTCAAAAAGGAACAATTAGTCTTCAATTCTTTATAATCTTCTTTTACATAGTAATAAGAACATGAAAACTATTTTTTTTAACTTGTTGACATATTTGGATTTTCATAAATGTGGCTCCCTCAGTATTTTCAATTTTCAATGTGGAACTTATGATCAAATGAGTTTGTTTGACATGCCTGGTCTAATACTTCAACCTTGAAATAGACTGGACTGCCGATAACAGGGAGATCTGTGTTCGAGTCTCCGATCGGGTGGACTCACGTTGGTTTTTACCTAATTGTTTTCCATTCCCCCACTGTGAAAATGAGGGTACAGTTCCTTTAAATTAAAACTTACTTATTGCTAAATCATTAGTGTAATTAGTAGGCCTACATTAGTGAGATAACCCAAACGGATAGTGAGACGTGATGCTAAAAAAAAAATGTTTGTTAGAGTCTACGTAGGAAAGCTTCCCTATGTGATTTCTTCAGCTCAAAAATACTTTGAGAAAAAGGTTATATCTCACTTATTTAATTACAATTGTTTTGGTAGACAATCCATCCCTTTTTGTTTATGGTAAGTTATTGAGGTAATGTAGCTTGATCTAAATATTATTGATAGGAACATTCTTATTATTATTATTAGCACCTTGTCTTACTACCCGTTCGGGTTATACGCACTTACGCTAATGTGTAATGGTAGGGTGATTGCGAGATGAAATGGAGGACCTACAGTTTAACGTGGGATCCGAACCACGGTGGAGGCCTGGCATTCCACACATTCACAAGTTGTGATTAATACACATCTTGTCAGAGGTGAAGGAAGGGTTTGGCAATCAGATAAATCTGTGCCGGGACCGAGCATTGAACCCCAAACCCCCAGCACAGAAGTCTGACACCTTACCCCTAGACCACCAGGTCACCAGGAACATTCTTAATTTCAATGGAAATAGGGAAATAATGATATAAATACACTTCATGTGCGTAGTGGATTGGAGATCTGGTTATGGTGAGAGATATTTCATATTAGATTAAAAGATGATACCTTAAATATAGGATATTCGTTGTACTGTGATTATAGGTTTATAAATATCTACAGATTTGTATTTATTTATTAGTATTTTAATTATTTGAGGTATTCAAAGAGCACTTTTTGAATCGACTGATTATATCATCAAACTATAATCTCTATGAGCGAGAGTGAAAAGGCCTACCAATTTGGCCAGGAAAGGTATTTTTACATAACTTCCAGGGTTCTTTTACATGCCATAATCAACGTGGGACCAACGGCTTTAATTCCCCTACGAAGAAAATTGTGCTACGGATTTTTATCGCTCAAGAAGAATCCAATGATCCCAGCTGAGTTGAACCTAACATCATCGGGTCCTGAGGTAAGCAATTTACCCTAAAGCAGCCGTGGTCGACGCTTACAGATTTAATTCAAGAAAATTTTTTATGCTCTCAGCTTTCATAACATGTAACTTAATTGCATTATTATTAACATTATTACTATGAAATATATAACTTCAGGATATATGGTTTGACGTAAGTTTATTTAATAGGTTATTAAAGAAGATACTTATAGTAACTTCTGTAGCTCAATCGCACTAAACTTAACATCGTGTAGCAATTACACTAGAGGACTACCTACCATCGTGTGGATATTACACTAAACCTACCATTGTGTGACAATCACACTATACTTACCAGCGTGTGGCAATCACACTATACTTACTATCGTGTGGCAATTGCATTAAACCTACCAATGTGTGACAATCCCACTATACATAAAATCGTGTGAGCGTATATTTTGAACGGATAGTAAAATGCGGTGCTTAAAAAATAGTGTAGCAATCACAATATAACTTAACTAACGTCGTATGAAATCACTCTATAAGTGTATTCCTATCTACCATCATGCTACGATCAATCTATACCTATCCTCGTATGACAATCACTTTAATACCTATATTGTGTGACAATAACTCTATTTTTACCATCGTATGATAATCACGCTAAGCATATCATCATGTGATTTCACACTATAAGCCTACCAAACATTGTGTGACCATTACACTAAACCTACCATCGTTTGACAATCTCACAATAGGCCTACTTACCATCGTGTGGCAATCCCACTATAGTACTTAGATTCTAGGGGCAATTACACTATAGGGTAGGCTTACCTACCATCGTATGACAATCACACTACACAAATTATCATCGTGTGATATTTACACTATATGCCTACCTAACATCGTGTGGCAATCACACTATACATAATCTCGTATGCACATCACTCTATTTTTACCATAGTATTATATTCACATTACACCTACTATTGCATGGAAATCACACTAGGCTTATAAATTACCACGCTTTCGATGTTCCTGCCATAATATCAACTTGGCTTGTCTAAGTATTGACAGTTATGGTGCTGTTTATAATGTTTATTTGTCTTATGTTAAGTCCATTATTAAGATGTTTGAGCTATCCAGTGCAAATATTTTTTGTGAAAAATATCCTTAGGCGAATCACCGTAGGAAAAACGTTTTCTAGTCTAAAAAATGTAGTTGGTAAAATCCATAATCGAAACGGCACTGTATTTAATACAAAACTGTCAAAATCAATATCAACTGTCAAAGGCATCGTCTCCATGACTTGATATATAGGGCCTAAATTGACATCAAGTAAGTAACGTTTAGAATTGTTTATTTCAATGGCTGGCTGACTTTAGGATACTCTGTTCACTTTTTTTTTAATTTACCTAGGTTTTAGGCCTATATATTATTATTATTATTAGCACCGCGTCTTACTACCCGTCCGGGTTATACGCACTTACGCTAATGTGTTATGGTAGGGTGATTGTGAGATGAAATGGAGGACCTACAGTTTAACGTGGAATCCGAACCACGGTGGAGGCCTGGCATTCCTCACATTCACAAATTGTGATTAATACACATCTTGTCAGAGGTGAAGGAAGGGTTTGGCAATCAGATAAATCTATGCCAGGACTGAGGATTGAACCCCGGACGTCAGCACAGAAGTCTGACACCTTACCCCTAGACCACCAGGTCACCAATTTAGGCCTATATAATAATGTAAAACAGTATCTCAGGTAAACTAGTTCTTTTTCTTCATTGTTGAACGCGTTTAATAAAATAGAACGAACAGTTTTCGGTCTCAAGTCCAACAAGTTTTATTCAAAATGATTGTCACCGTTTCGGGTGACAATTTTGAGATCAACCCCAAGGAGAGAGGGAAGGGGCTACAGAATAAAAAAAAAGAAAGAGGGGGTCAAGAAGGATTTGAACAATTTAGCGACCGCCCACTCTAAAGCGGTCTAGCTTTGTCGTTGGTCCTTCAGTTGACATTTCATACAATAGTAAAACGTTAGAGGGGGGAAGAGTTAAAAAAAAAAGGTAGGGGAAGCTGTGTTTGTGAAGAGGGGAGGAATAGGGGAGGTAAAGCGACGGGTCTGAGGACGAGTCACCGAGTGTCGTCCCTCCAGTGACTGGGTGACCGTCGTCAACTAAAGAACGGGAGATTTCTGCGGAAACGAAAGAAAAAAAAAGTTTGTTATTGTTTTAACGACGCAAGTACAGACGGAATCATCCTCATGACTTACATCGATAAAGCATCCTAAACCAAAACAAGTGAAAGTGAATATTTTTCTACTTTTTTTTTTATGACCGTGTTACTATCAATAAGGTCTACATAAAGAGTGCGAGAAAAAAAAAGTGGTCTGAAGTCATAAAAACCGGCTACACTCTTTTTTTTTATAGAGAACAAAAGTGAACTGTTCAGAACTTTTTTTTTATTTTCTGACGTGTTTATTTTTGTTTTATTTATTTTTTGCCTTCTGTATTAATAGATTACAATTATTTAAGTTTTCTCTCTGTGGATAAATTTACAAGAAGTTTATTTTTTATTTGTTTGACCTACGCTACACAAACATGTGGTTCAAATGAAAGGCAATCGAGGAGTCAAATGCTTCATTTGACGGACAATTATTGGTATTGCGACAAGGACACTTATCAAACATTTGACAAAAAAAAAACTATTTTTTTTCGTAAAATATATATAACTTAAATCTGCTTGTGCATAACTGTTTTGAGTGTAGCCCATACCTTAAACAACAACCGTACTTATAAAAAGTATATTTGTGATTCTATCATAGGCTACTGGGTAATTTATCAGTGTGTGCAACGACTTTATCAAACAACTGAAAGCCTTTAGCTAGATAAAGTTTTATTAAAATTTAAAACCCAGTTATTTGGTAGAAATACCTGAACATTGTTTTCTGTAAAAAAAAAATATCAGGACCTGTAAGAAGCAGTTAATGTGGGAAAGGAACATTTTACTTTCGTAATTTGAAGAGAAAAAAATTCTTCGTTTTCTTAATAGATTTGATCACCTTGCCTTATAAAGTGATGATGTATCTAGTTTGGCATTGCAATTGTATAAACACCGGCAATAGTTTAAAATACAATTATGAATATTTGTGTGACAGCGAGTCTAAATAAAAGGCTATAGGCCTGCACAAAAGTGGTGCTGAAAAAATAGTTTATTCCAAAGTTTGTGTTGGTTTTATTTTTTTAATCGATGAATAATGGAACTGAAATAATTCACCAATGAGCTGCCGCATTAACGGATGAATTCTTCTCATCCTATTATGGGAATTGGTGAGTTAGGCCATGTATTACTTTTGAATTAAATGTAATCATTAAGGTTAGAACATACTAGCTAATTCATAGGAATATTTCCTTTAAAGTAATCATCTAATAGTAGATTACAGCGTTTTAAATTAATTTTCTTTTTTGTGGATACGTATAGGCTATTATTTAAATGTAACTTTTCCATATCCTAACATGGTTGATTTAGATACAGCTAAGTAATAGCCCTAACATATTTTGAGGACTTTCACTATATGATGGGTCTACTTTTTAAAAATATATTCTAAGCTAATAACATTGATGGTATGTTTTTATCGAAACACAAACTAACTCGATCTTTAACCCGTTTTACTTTAAGATATGACAAATTCATATTTGAAAATACTAAATTATTGTTTGATTAAGACCAACCAAAGACTCAAACCACGGTTCATTTGAATGAAATATTATTCCACTAAACCACTCGTTCCGAAAGGCGCTGAGAATGGTTATAGGGTCTACCTATATAAAATGTCAAACAATAACCAATTCTGATCAACTTAATTAGAAAACTAAAATCAACAGCCGTTAAGGGTGCAATTAGATACATAATATGAAGTCTAAGAGAGTGTGTTGATCACATTTAGTTTAAAATCGATTATCTGTTACCCCCTTTAGTGTCCGCACGGTCGAAGGCACTACTCTTGCAGTAGACTAGACTGCCGATGACTGGGAGATCAAAGTTCGAATCTTGGTCACGTGTACTGAGGGTAGTTTTTCCAAAATAATTTTCCACTCAGCTTCCACGCAAATGCGGGAACAATAAAGCAAAAAAATTGTAATAATTCAGAAAACCATTAGAGTAATTAGTACAAATCCGTATAATCCCAATGGATAGTAAACTGCGGTGCTAACAAAAATTATCTATTGATCATTTAAGTTTCAGTTAAAACCAAACAATATTGTTTATTTTGTGTAAGCTAATTGTTATCAATAGATGTATAGTCTAATCGATTAAACTCTAGTATATTGGGAGCCTATACACATTATTTTTACTAGTAGAATTAGCCTTTCATTTTCATTCTCGGTAGCTTATGAGCTACATTAAAAACTATAATATTTGCATTAAATGTTTGGAATTGCACATATAAAAATATTCTTTAAATAACTTATTGCTTTATTTAAAATTAGAATTGTAATGAGTTTTATACGTTAAATACAATATATATCGAAAAAAAGAAAGAAGATATAAAGTTATAGCTCGTCTACATTCAAACGAGGCTACTTGATAATGTTAAAACCTACATTTAAGTTAAATGGGGTGCTATTTTTGGAGAACCTGTAGACATTTCCTAAGTTAATTAATTGAAAAAATTAATTTGGCTACTATTTAATGACCTAGGTTACTATCCCATGTAAACATTGATACTTTGTGAATAACGTGATAGAATGTTGTTTTTAAAAACATAGGCTTAACTAATTAAAATGCAATATGTTATTGTCCATACCCGTTAAAACGTTGAATAATATTTCAATCTCATTTAGTCTGATTCACCGGTGACGAGGAGGTCGGGGTTATAATCCCTGTCACGTTTACTAAGGTGTTTTTTTCTTAAATAGTTTTTTATTCTTCATACAAGCAAATATAGCTACATTTCCTTTAATTAATATCTTTCTTTCCCGCTTAAATGGTTGAATAGTCTTTGACGTCACACTCGTGTTAGGCTGGCCTGCAGGTAACGGAGTGATAGGTGTTTGAATCTCGGTCGGGGCAGTTGGGTTTTTTCTTAAATGGTCTCCCACTCTCCTTCAACGTTAATTCGGGTATATTAGGTCTACCTCTAAAATGCTTCCTTCGTCATCCCTGCCCCAGTTCAGTAATTAGGTTATCATATGTGCAAATAGGCCTAATCTGAACAGGTAGTAAGGTGTGGTGATAAAAAAAAGTATCTCACTTATCTGTAACACATAAGCCTAACCTAGTGTGTAGTTAAATGCGTATAGAGAGGATGGGTAGTAATACAAGTGAAAAAAGTTTGTTCACATCCGTATAATTAATTTGAACCTATTTTAAAGTCTATGTTTATTGTGTTTTTAACATATTTCAATCAAATTTAGTAAAGATCTATTTAGTGGATTTCATCAATTAAATAATAAATCGTTTTAGACTGAGATTCTGCATTAATGTGTTGTGCACAGAGAAAGAAAATTCATAATTGACCATTATTATTGTAATATCAAATTAATTGATGCTTTTTAATAGTTGTTTAGTTTGCGAGATAGGAATGAGAAAGGTAATTTATATATGCCTAATTGAATCCTAATTAGGCCTATTTGGTAGAGGAGATGGTTATAAACAAGTGATAAATCTCTCGTGGAAAACCACCCTTACTGAGATTCCAGTCTATTATAATTAGACCATCTGACTACTGGTGCGGATATCTGTAAACTTTATGAGGAAGGCATGGCTTCGTTTCATGATACAAACTAGATCATGACTGAGTGGTTAAAGGAACCATCCACAAGACAAGGGGGCGAGTTTGTGAAATAATTTAATATTTGTTGAGGGGGGCTCGTTATGATAATTAGGTATTCCATTATGAGCCAATCTCACTACCGATTAACTGGGAAATTAGGTAAACAATTACGCTCGAGGCAGAAATCTGATCGAAGTGCAGTTTTCCGCATTTAAAATAATTATTTTTCAAAATCAGCTTAGGTGGCCGCTTGGTCTAAGATGTCACTTTCACAATAAACTTGAATTTCAATGACAGGGAGACCAGGTCTCAAATCACAGTCGGGTGTATTGAGGTGGTTCTCCACTTCATGTAAATGTGGATACATTTCCTCTAAATTTAAGCTTACTCATCCCTAATAATTAGCTGAGTAGCCTACATATGCGTACAGACCGGATGGTTGGTAAAAAGCTTTACTAAAAAAAATCTCTTGAATGTGAAAGGTTTTACTGTCTCACAAATATTTTATTTAACGTGCACTTTCCGAATCAACTGTTTATTTCAACACATGACCTAAAAATAACGTCTAATTTTCTTAGAAATGGCCTTTAAGAATATATAAATATAATTCGATGCTATATTATTAATTTTTTTAATAGGTATATTTTAATAGGTATATTTTAATAGGTAATATCTATCAAAAGTGACAGCTGAATTTCACATGAGCAGACATGTCAATAAATAAAAGTAAATCTAATAACTTTTCTAGCTGTCAAAGAGGTTCCTTCCAAGGAAAATTGGACTGTGCACTAAAAAAAACCCAATCACTATAGGCCAAAGACTTCGAAGCACGCAGCAAACCTTGTTTTTAAATAATGGAACCATTTGACGAAATGCTACATTTATATAAAAGACACGTTTAACACATTTGAGGTACAACACCTATAACTCAGTCGGTTTCATGTCTGTCTACAGAGCTAAAGGGTCCCAGGTTTGATTCCTGGCATGTTCGAGAAATTTAACATTGGTGAAATTTGGGTTTCCCCTTTCACAGTGATGAATTAACGATCGGGGGCTGGATGTTGTGTTTGTTATACATTTAATATAGGTCTAGTTTATAAGTTGTGTGCTGATACACTCAGTAGCTAAAGAAAGTGCACGTTAAATACCTCAAATAAATGAAAAAATAAAACGAAAAGTCGTCCGAGGGATAAAACCTTCCCCTTCACTTTTATAACCCTCTCTTTACAAAACAGCTTAGAACTATATATAAAAACATACTTCTCTTATGACAACCCAATGAATCAAACTTTACGACAAGTTGAAATGAGTAAAACTGTTTGGATATTTTTTTATCGCGTCACGGTTATAACGCACCTGAGCTTGTAAAATATTTTCCTCACTAGTTGCGGACGGTGGCGCGGTTCGTGGTGGCATCTAGCGGTAGAGTAGATGAACTAATCTCCAGCCGATGACCCGCGCGAAAGGATCCTGGCTGTATAACCGAAGGGATCGATTGTTTCGCTTCTTAATAAGATCTGTGTTTTTTTTTTATCACCTCGCCTAGTTATTAGTGACTCGGAAAGGCTTTATAATATCTGGCTGATGTCTAGTCTTAGGCCTATAGGTGGGTTTGAATTCTGGATGTTTGTAACCAAATTTTAAAATAAGTTGTATAAACTCGTGTTCAGGAATTTAATATTTTATTTACTGGCTCAATCATCATCACGTCAGTCTTTGAGCTTACATCCATTACTGTTTTCTATCTGTGGCCTGGTCAGTTTTTGGGATTGAGGATCATGGGTTCTATTCCTGGTATTGCTTAAAAAAGTGTATCTTTGGCTAAATTTTAATTTAATCCTTTCGGAATGTTGAGATAACTGTTCTAGATGTTATTCATACGTAGACAAGCTGTAGACTAAATTAAAGAGATAAGTGCTGTAACCAAAACAATGTAGGCCAGTTAAATAAAAATTATCTTGATGCTATAATTTAGAAGTTCACCTGCATTTGCGTAAAGAGAGGCCAAAAAACCATTTAGAAAAATAATTATTAGTCCATGTAAATAACACAAGGTCTAATAGTATACTTAAACTGTGCGATGGATCACAGTATTGTACAATATTTATTGTTACTCGATGAAGGCTTGACCAATGCCCAACTAACATAATTTTTATTTTGTCAACGCGTAATTTTTACTCAATCAACATTAAATCTAATTTAAATCTACTATTTGAGGCTTCATACAAATATTTTCGTTTTCATTTGGATATTTAATTTGCACTTTTGCTAAACATAGTTTCGCTTAGAAAACGCCTAACAAACTAATTTAATCTGAGACAGCCCCAGTAGTTAAACTACACACAGAGCATAATATTTACTTTATTGAATAGCACGACAAATCCAAGGCTGTCACCTCGGTTGGAGACAAAGTATCGATCTCTGTCAGGCTTCACGACTAAACAGACATACAATGCTCAGTTTTCTGGAACTAATTCTCTATTATGTCTAAGCTTTGACTTCATCTCACCCTTCACCTACAACTACCCTTTGTCATGTCAATTATAATGAGTGGAAAGAAACCTACGAAACTTCTTATTCAAGGTAAAGAACTCACTCACTGCTAGTTTTCAAATAGTCTCTTAAAATTTTATATTTTATATTTTGTACTAGTAAAATATTACTGTATTTGTTGGAGGAAGGATAAATCTAGAGCCTTTTTTCCAAGCCTAGTCTTATAGTTCCACGCAAATATGCTTAAAACGTCGTTGAAAATGAGCTAATATCAGATTTTCACTCATTCTTTTATATTAATCAGTAATCAGGCTATAGCTCAAACTATAGGGCTGTTAAGGAAAGGAATCATGTTGGAATCTTTCTACTTTATTTTTAGCGTAAAACATATTTTGAAATATCGCATCGTAGAATTAAATATTGCGATGGAGCTGAAAGTCTGCGCGACAATTTCTCGCTTACCGAGGCGGCCGCCTTAAGATGTACAAATAAATAGTAAATGCATTCATAAAAGCCACCCAGAATCGAACAAAGGTCCTCTCACACCACTTAACCATGTCCATTAGGTAGGTCTATGTCTTTGAATACCGCCTAGACCATTAGGTTACTCAAGTCTTTAGGGCGTGCAAAATAAGTTGGGATAGGAATTATGTGCATCTCGCTCCCCTCAAGTGCTATCCAAGATGCTAATGGACGTAGTATGCATTAAACGTCTTTAAGATAGTAGCTATCCCTATTTTGTTAAAAATAGATTGCCCTCTATGGGTGAGGCGTCTCCAAGGTGATTTGCGTCACTGACTGACCTTACTTGCGTGGCGTTGGACCGTTTAGGATAGACTAAAGAGTTAAGTTTGTTTGTAATTGAAAGGGGCTAAGTCTTATAAAAAGCCACACTATTTTATTTTTCAATTAATTTAGGCCTACAATAGTTTTGGTTGAGTTACTACTATTTTATAACTATTATTATTATTATTATTATTATTATTATTTAGGCTCTAGGTGTTCTGTCTTACAACAATTCCGTTCGCTTTATTAGTGAAATTAGAACGCCAATGCGCCCTGTCCTCTGCCTCCTTTAGCTCCCAGAATTTTCTTATTTCTTTCAAATACGTAATCTAATATTTGAATTCTCATTCTCAACCTAGCCTTTTATGACTTCTTACAGAAGATTGGGTATTGAATTAAAATAAAATGAACCAACTCGGTGGCGTAGTTAGCTAATGTGCTAGATTCATGTTGATCTAGATTGCCATGGACGGGGAGATTGAGGTTCAAGTCTCGACCGGGTGAACTGGGGTTTTTTTCCTAAATGGTTTTTCACTCTCCCTCCACGCAAATTTGGGTTCACTTTCTTTAAATTCAACCTTCCTCATTCTTAACTCATTAGCGTTATTAGTACTTAAGCGTAGTCTATAACCCGGATGGATAGTAAGACGCGGTGCTGAATAAATAAAATAATAAAATGAGTATTTTAACTAATCTTGAGTGTGTCTGCCTGGTTGGTTAGTATCGCGCAAAAGAAGCCACGCCCTCTTCTTGGTCTTTTTTGTTTGTACTCCTCTCTCCAGCAGGACGAGAAGTTTTGTCGTATGTCGTCCGTGCGCATGACTCGGTCTATTCCCCCTCCTCCCTCCCTCCAGCTTCTGCCCAAATGTCCGTCCAACGAGAGATGTCACCGCCCGGTGGTTGATGGTATCTAGGGGAAGGGAGGAGGGAAGCGAATGGGCGGAGCCAATACGCTGTCCAATGTCAACCTTGTCGAGTTGTCACTGCTGTGCTGTCTTCTGTAGGAAGAAGTGGTGGTGGGGAGGAAGTAGGAGGAGCTTTGTATATCTGGTTTGTGCTTAGGGAGGGGAGGAGAGTTCTTGTATACCTGGATGTCCTTGCGAGGCTGCGCGCAGGTTTATTAGAAACGTAGAAATAAATTGTCAAATACGGGATTGACAGCTTAGCTTAGTTTTTAGCTCATTATTTTGGTAAATGTTCGTTCGATTCAATCAGTCCGAAAGAGACTAAATAGGCCTAGTCTAATCCAACTCGTTTCAGTGGCCGAATGGTCAAAGGCGTCACTCCAGTTTAAGATTGGCCTGCTACTGAAGGGAAGATCGGGGTTCATATCCCGGTCGAGACTACTTAGGGTTGTTTTCATTAAATGGTGTCCTACTCACTCTTTACGCAAATGCGGGTAGACTAGGCCTACCTATAAAATTATTCCTCCCTCATCCCTACCATAAGTAATTCGATCATAGAACAGGTAGTATGATAAAAAGTAATTCTAATCCAACTAACTTGGTCAATACACTCAAGGAATTTGCATGTTTTGTTTTGAGGGGATTTTTTTATATCGTGTACTTGCGCTATCTACTTTTTTTTCATCGCGGCGTCTTAATATCCATTTGGGTTAGAGACTACGCATATGTGCGAATTATGCTAATGTGTTAGGGATTGATACGGTTGAATCTAGAGGAAGTGTACCCACCCTTGCATAGAGAGAGAATGGAAAAACCTTTAGGAAAAATCATCCTTAATACACTTGATCAATATTCGAACCCAAATCTCCCCATCCTTGGCAGTCCTGTTTATTGAGTGATCATGCAACCATTTAACCATCCAGGCTAACTACATTTAATAGCCTACAAAAATGGGGTAGGCCCTTTAAGGAGGATGGTATAATTTAAAGGAAGGACACCCACACTTGAATGAAGGGATTGTGGGAAACCAATTAGGTAAACTTCTCTAAATAAGACTTACATTGGGACAATATTCAAACAATGACCTCCCCTTAACCATAAAACTAGACGAGTTTAACATTCAGGGCCTAATCCATGCGACCCATGCAGGTATGCACGTGGTCTGAATGTCAAATTGATCTTGTAAAATTTACCGGTGATGAAGAGGCCTGGTTTTGAATCACAACTGGAAGTACTTAACGTGATCTTCGTTTTAATGGTTTCTAATTCTCCCCTCCTCCACCACACAAATACATGTAGGATAGACCTATATCTCCTATAATCCACCTCGGTGACGTAGTTAGCTAACACGCTAGTTTCGAGTAGAGCTCCGAGGTTGGGGAGATCGAGGTTCGAATCTCGGTTGGGTGAACTGGATCTGATTTTCCTTAAATGGTTTTCCATTCTCCCTCCACTCAAATGCAGGTTTACTTTCCCAAATTCAGCCTTCCCAATTCTTAATCCATTAGCGTAATTAGTACTTGAGCGTATAACCCGAATGGTTAGTAAGACGATTATGCCCATATTTTAACGGATTAGGAAGGCTAGGCTCTATATTTAGATTAAGTGTATCCGCATTTGCGTGAAGGGGAAGTAGAAAGCAATTTTGAAATAACACCTAGTACATTCGAACGAGATTTTAATCTCGATCTCCCCTTCATCGGCAGTCTATAATCTACTGCGAGAGTGGCGCGTTAGACCATGTGACCACCAAAGCGAGTTGATGAATAACCAAGGCCTCGATTGAAATCAAACCCCGATTCTTCCGGGTATGTTTGCATTGTCCGATTTGTTTGTGGTTATTTTGCAGCTATATTTTTATACCCCCATCGATCGATATCTGACGATGAATAAAGTTTGTGAAAATCGTTCTTTTATTTTATGTTAACATCCGACAACTCATTTTCATGTCCACAGTAACAAGAGGAAATTTCACAGAGCGAGTTTGTGTGGGCTTAGAGACCATCTTCCCCCCCCCCTACCCAACCCACCACTACTCTTGAGTCCTATTTCCGTCCTTGAGGGAGGGG
>CABFWO010000597.1:60491-93194 GCA_902155825.1 Timema genevievae | reverse complement strand
TTGAACTTGCCCCCCCCCCCACCCCCGTCACCCACCCCATTGGAACGGGCCCCCAGAAAAGACATCAGCTAGTTGGCAAAGGATTGTCCGGCGGAACGGTCACTTCGGATTCGGTCGGACACTTTTTTTCTAGAATATTTTTTTAAAATTCAAATGTTACTGTAACGCGAATTTTTTTTTAAATTTCACCTCATCCGTCACTCAAGTTTATTTTTGTTTTAAGAGTTAGACCTATGTACACCAACATTTAATTTATAGAAATACATCTAGAGTGCTACCTTTTTTTTTTATTTAACATTGTGCTTCTACTCCTTTCCCCTCCAGCACCCTTCTCCCCCCACTTTTCATTTTGAGAACAAGAGTGAGTGGTGTGAGCTTTTTATGACGTCATAATTTAATACAGACTGTTATGAAAACATCAGCTACGTGAACATTTTTTTGAAGGAGAAAATTAAAGCTATACACGATGATGAATTCCCCTCGACTATGTGAATCCCCATTATGTTTAGATGCTCTTATTTTAAAATTTGATCATACTTTGGAGAAAATTATAAAGTTGATTGTAAGATTGACTCATGAGACATGAACAACAAGATATACTTGACTTTAAATAAATTATGATAATACAAACATATTTGACTGAATGTATTCGTAATGTCTCTAATACAGCCGAATTTCGTGTGTCGACCTTGGTTATGTGAATTTGCAATCTTATCACACTAGACAAAAATGGTAGCCTATTGCTTAGTCATCTATTATTTAACAAACATATTTAACAAAAATGGAAGCTGTGAAAATAATAAAGAGTAGATACTATCTAATCTTACGTTTGTCCTTAAAATTTAAATATTATCAAATGGTTTGATTTTTTGTATCTTAGCTTCTCAAGATTTTCTTTTCTAAATATAATTTTCAAATGAAGATGAGATCTTCTACAATAAGGACGATTCTATTGAATGGTGAGTTTTATAAAACTCTTTAACTTGAAGTTAATTTGTTTGCATGAATTTAGAGGTTTTTTTTTGCACCAGTTAGTGTCATTTTTTAAAATAATGAAATAATTTAGTAAACTTAATGAAATTATTAAGATGTGAGTCGATATTTTTTTATGACGATCCTATATGAGATTATTGATATTTTAAATCGTATACTGAAAAAAAAATCTATTGCAAATAATCACCAATCGAATTTCCAAACCACGATCAGAAAACAAATTCTTTGCTAGATTTGTCTATTATCCTTTTCTCTGTGAATATAACTGACAATGTTGAACCTCTGGTTGTCAAACACACTGACAGCCCGAGGCGTGGAAAAATGGTATTGCTGATTTTGACCCTTTATGTTACATGATTGACATAGAAGGATACATTATTTCGGTATCGCCCGCAGATCACTGCTTACGATATGAAAGGTGTTTTTTTGAAATCCATCCTTTTGCAGAAATTAAAAGTAAAAATTACTATCCAGATTATTCGAGTATTTTAAAAGTTTAATTCAAAGTATAAATAATAATATGAACTCATAGGCCCTATTAATATATTCAATCGCTTATACTTTTATCATAATTTAGTAGCCTATATATTTTTATGGTATTATTTATTGAAAAATATAATGTTCATTTGTTGCCTATTTTTTCAGTTTTTATATTTTTTTACTAAGCTGTTTAAGTTTTGAGTTAGATTTGCTATCCTGAAACTTTGAAGTAAGTTTTATTAACCAAACAAGCTTTTTAGTGGCATAAACCATCTACAGACGCAGTGTCTTAGCCATTATTATGTTGATGGCTGTTTTTAAATGATTGCATATGTTTTTTATCGGAGAACTAAAGTAGTTTGAGAAATACTGCTTTTAACATAACTTATGTTTTCATTGGATTCTTATACAATAAGTATTTAGTAAACCTTCAATACATAAATTAGTATTTAGAGATTCATAACAAAATTTTTATTTTCAAAAAACTTAGATCCAATAGCCTATTTATAACTTAAAGTTGTTATAGACATGTATATGTCAATAAAGTTTGTTGCTTTTTTACAATGGTAGATTTATTTACATTGTTCAATATGTAGCCTATAGTTCTACTGAGTGAATAATTCACACTTATAACTTATTCACACTTTCTTCTGCAGCATATCAATATAAATTAGCCTATTCACTTCCAAGTGTTGAACCTATTTAATCACACCTATCTTCATTATAATACAATTTATCTATGTATACAAGATCCTTTATAGCCTTAAGATTACAGTGCATCTATATTAAATTAACCAGAAAACTGTATCAGACTTAATTATCTCCATACCAAAAAAAAAGTTTTGATTAGTGAATACCCAAATTTCTAGTCTTGTTTTAAACTATTAACTATAAAAGTGAGTTTTTGTATCCCCTAGTTTATTACGAATAATGAAGTTGATTAGAAGCCTTAATTATAGAGTAATGCGTCAAGATTTATTTAGAAAAATTATATTCGTGACATTTTTCTCATATTAAAACAAGTGTACCACACGTTTATTTAATATTCTCATCTTGTTTGACCAGTTTGTAGTTGTTTTATATCGATCTATTATCGATTTAATCTGATCGATAGGTTAAGCTTTTTTTTTGTAGGCTTATATGCTATTATATTTTCGAAACATAATAAAATAATGTATTGCTTTTTACATATCATGTGGTCTCAGAGATATTTTTTTATTTAACAAATAATGTGAAACATTTTAAAACTTTTATCTCTTAATATTTACAGTTTTGAAATTTAGAGTTTCATATTCTAATTGTTTATCTAATTTATTTAAGATAATTTTATATAAATTACTAAGAATCTATAAGAATATTCTCAAGAATAGTTTAGTTCACTCAAATGTATAACCGCTTTTATTTGATGTAACTTAATAATTTACTTCGATGAATAAAGTGAATATTTGCACTTTATTTAGGAATTATAAGCCTATTGAAGTAAACTTAAGTTTAGTTAATAGATTCAATAATAATAACCTTTTTGTTGTAAAAACGGATTTTAAGAGTAGTTTATATTAATTTAATGAAAGGTAATAGAATTAAATATCAAAGTTACGTAAAAATTCTACGTTATTTTAGTAATTAGTCAATATTAAATTATGTCTGTGTAAGTTGATTGAAAATGTTGTATAATTTAAAAAACTTGAATTCTTATGAAAGAAACTCAAAATATTAGGACTGATTTACTGATAACCTACTTTTCACTGTAACTAATTAAAGTAAGGACTGTCCTATCTTTTCCTGGGATGGAATCCGTTTTAAAGACATTATTGAACTTTTATTTTTTCACTATATGACATCTATCAAGATATAATTTTGAAGCTCAACGTAAGATAAAGCTTAATCCGTTTGTCATATTTGATCTCGCAGAAACTAATAACTTATCAATTTATTTGAAGGGAATGCTTCGAGGCTTGAGTTACAAGGTAGTTTGTCTGACCACTTTATGAAAATTAGCGTTTAAAAGAGGCGCTTATAAATTAAACACCGCTCACAATGCATGTTAAGTGAGCTAGGTTCTTAAGCTGTATTTATTAGCCTTCAATCAAGCCGTTTAAGGACAGGGTGTCCAAAAACTCAAGTGCTGGTGTAAAGTAAAGAGGTTTACGTTTTCGAGGGGTATTATTTTATTTAACCTATGTAGTTTCACAGTCATCAGTAAAAACTTTTATACTTGATGATCAGACATTGTCATCAAATAGGCCCTACCATGTCACAAGCAAACGCCCTTCTCAGTGGTTTAGTGGTTAGGGAGGTCGATCACACGTCTAAGGAACCTAGCTCGATTCTAAGTATTTCTGATTAATATTATTAATACTACTATAAAGCCACATGGCTGACTCACTCACTCTTTCCCTCACTCACTCTTTCCCTCACTCACTCACGCTTTCCCTCACTCACTCACTCTTTCCCTCACTCACTCACGCTTTCCCTCACTCACTCACTCACTCACTCACTGACATTAATATTTATCCACTTTCAGATGAGCTAGAAATTTGAAATTTGGCAAACTTATAGCTTCTAGCCTGTAACAGACGGGAAAATTTCAAAAAGTTAAAATTTTAATTTTTAACCCTCAAAAAGATTCAAAATGGCGGAGCAATTTTAAAGTCGGTGCGGGGCGTAGATATGGCTGACTATAGTAGGCCTAATAATAATAATAATAATAATAATAATAATAAATAATAATACATAGAACCACGTCTTACTACCCGTTTGGATTTTACGCTAATGGACTATGAATTGTGAAGGTTGAATATAAAGGAAGAGAGCCCGCATTTGTTTGGAGGTAGAGAGGAAAACCATTTAGGAACCACCCTCTTCCCCCCATTTCACCCAAGCGAGATTAGAACCTTGATCTCCCCGTCCTCGGCAGTCTAGCCCAAAACGAAACTAACGCGTTAGCTAACTACGCCACCAAGGCGGGTCCTACTAAGTTTATGTTAATTCATAAGTTGGGTGTAAAGATAATCTCTATGATTATCAAGTAGGCCTACGGATTAAATATTCAAATACAAATATTTGAATAAAAACAGTGTTTATAGAATTTAAATTGTTTGGCAAAAATAAATCAAAACTTCTCCAGTAGCAACATTGAGTTAAATTTTCTGCACATGCTAATATCAACAGAAATTGAATATCTGTCAAGGGTGTCCTGGAATTTGGTCAAAACATAACTCTTTATTTAGAAAGTTTTGACAAAATTCCAGGACAACCTTGACAGATATTCAAGATCTGCTGATACTATAATGTGCAGAAAACTAAACTCTATGTTACTACTGGAGAAATATCTGATTTAATTTGGCCAAAAAAATGTAATGCTATAAAAACTGTAAAATTTCTTGCGCTCCCTTCTGCCGCACCTTCTGCAGTAGATTGTATCAAGAGCTTAGTTAAGTTGGCTTTTAGTGCAGTTGTCATTGCCTACTAGTTTTAAGGCTGCTACTACTACTACTACTACTACTACTACTAGCCTACTAAGTGCTAGTAGCCTTAAATAGGTTGGGTAATATTTTAGGTTTAGCACTTGATATAGCTTAGAGTTGTTCCTAGACGAAATTGCTAGAATTCTTCCACGCAATGATGGTGAATATAAAAACATTTAACTTGAAAAACCCCTCATTAACAACTTTAAACAAACAGTGGCCTAAAACCTCAATTCATGACCCAATTATCACATAAAATTTTACCATTTTCCCGGAGGAGAGCCCCCTGACACCCCTTTAAATTTGGGGGTGTTCCATACTCCCAGATTCCCGATGTCCTCAACGTTGCTCATGTTTCCTAACCACCCAGAAATTTTTTTAAATTCCAGAATGCTTAGACTTTTAAATTTCACTGTCTAAACCCCTACCACCTCCTCCCTTCTACTCCCCAAATATATTTTGTGTGACGCTCCTGTCGACCACCCGGTCACAGGAGATTGGGCTCATTCAACTTGTTTATATGGGTCGACCTACATAAGAGGGTCCGACTTCAATACAAACCCTTGCGAACATCAAGGAGAATTGGGAAAAGGTGGGTGGGGAAATGGATGAGGGAACGGTAAAGTGGAGGTACTTGTCTAGTTTTAGATCTTGTAGATTGCCTCGCTCAACTATGTGGGCCGATCTTCCGACTACAGAATAACTAAGACTTTCTCAAGGCTGAGAAACGGTGCGATTTAATTAGGACTGCCTCAAAGCAACAGCGTCTCAAATCGCGGGTGATATACTAGTTAATTTTCCAGGGTGGTCCCGGGAACTGCGATAGACCGGAGCTTGGTTCGATACCAGGAGGTACTGAGAGATAATTCAACATCTTTGTAAGGACGTTCCGTTTTTATAGTTAGCATAAATTAATAGCCTTTTGTTATGTATCCAGCCATCTATTTATTTTAATGACTAATTGCTTTTGGTTAAGATTCTTAGCAAAACTAAGGGCTATTAATGATTAGAACCATTATTAAAGATAATCATTAACTGATAATGCCTCTTCTACGTCGCATCAGCTTAAATGACGGCTCTATCAAGATCTAAACCACCAAAATGTATCGGAAGGTAATGGACCATATTTGGGGGTTAATATATTTTAACGCTTTTGCCCACCATGTAGGCCATAAACACTTTTAATTTAAGGACCAACCCGAAAGCAAACTCAAACAATTAGTTTACCATTTGTCTAAAAGGAAAGGACTAAGTCTGACATGAATATCTTTTCCCCCCTAGGACTCGAATCCAGTACCCCTAGATCAATAGAAAGGTAAGGCTAACAACCTAGCTACTATGTTGGTCCACATGGTTATAAACATGTCAACTCAAATTGAAAAGGATGAGTAGGTTAAATAAAATAAATGGTACTGTATTTCATCCGAAGACGTTATATAAAACAACAAAATAAAATAAATGCAAATAGTCAGGAATAAACCCCGGCCTCCCATGTGCGAGTCAGGGACATTAACTGCGCTACTAAACACTGTCAGTATTACAATTTATCGTTAGTTACTGAAGCTAAGGTTAAGGTGTTTAGGTATAAATAAATCTAGCTACTGTGCTAAAATAATCAAGTTTTTAAGACTGCATATTACATCTTCAAAATAAAAAAGTATTATAGTAATTGCTAACCTATCTCAATCCATTCATTTAATTAAGTAAATCATTACAGTCTTATCAAATTAAAGTATCAAAAGGGGGGTATTTATTCTGTTTCTAGATAAGCGAAAATAACTATAGATAAGAAATTAATATAGAAGGGGTCTCTATAGAATTAAGTAATTTAAGCTTTTCATATTTTAAAGAAACAGTTCCTATCTATCGGCAAGTATTTAATACAATTTCGAATGACAACTTGGACATAGGACATCGTAGCCTTCACTAATAACTCCACTCTCACCACCTTTCTAAGTCTACTACTATCCACGTGTAGTTACACTAATAGGTTAGAGTTCAGGAAGAAAGAATTAAGAATAAATGTTCCCTCATTTACGTGGAACAAAAAGTGGGAAAGAGTTTAAGAGAAACTACCCTTAGTACACCCAGCTCAGACTCGAACTCTCACCTCCTCTTTACTGGCAAACTAGACTAGATGGGCTTGAAGTTTAATCTACGGCCCAAAGATGTGGGGTCTTCCCTAATTGATCATCAAATCAAACCTAGCAAAGTAGCTAGTTTATTTTCATTTTCAAAAATTAAAAGGGAGCGATTAACATGCCAGGCCCCTTATTAATCTTATGCATCCATTGCCCGTGAGTGTATGATTCTAGTCCTAGTTAAATAAAAAATTTATGTTAAAAACAATATTTTACATCCCTTATAGCTTCATATGAAGTGAATACCTTGTATCATAACTTTTTTTAAATGTTCAATTTTAATTGATTTGAAACAAATCATCTGATTAAGCCATAATAAGTTTTAAATCCAAACAATAAATGAACCAAAAAATGCCATTTATTCTTGGCCCCAAAAACTCGATATTGGGCGTATCAGGAACCGAAGTATATTAAAAGCACGCTTCAACAAATTATATACATTTTAAAATTTAATTTTATTAAAAATTAAATTAAAGAGGATTTCGAAATTTGAAATTACAAATAGTTACAGTTTTATAGTGTTTATAAAATTGCGTTGGAATATATAATCTCGGTATTTAAAGTATTAAGAAGTTACATTTTTATTTTAAAATACAAATATTTTATGAATTTAAAAATTAATGTAAGGGATTTCTTTGTGATTCGGGAATGTAATAACGATGTTTAAAAGGTCACATACCACTACTATCTAAGTTCCATTAATATTTTTTAGAAACTAGGAGAACATGAAATTGTTTAAAAGCCATGAAAGTAGGCCTATATTGAAGGGGATGATTCAAACTCGTGATTTCTCCTTGATGTCAGGTGAAGGTCGATCGAGTTCCCCTCCACAGCAGAGCACCGGGGACCTCAGCAGGACCTCCAAGATGGCGGCCGCGGTGGTATCGTCGGTGGCGCATCACCACCATCACAACCGCCCCCATCAGCGTCCCTCCCCGCCTTCCACCGTCGTCGGAGGTGGTGCGTCAGCCAAACTGAAGCACCTGCAGCACGGTGGACCGAACAATGGCGCCGGGCTCATGATGGAGGTGGTGAGTATTCTTTTACTTCCCGGGAGGTCAGTGGCGAAGAGTGGAACGTTGTCAGGATATTTAGGGTCTAATAACGCCCCTTCCAGCCCGGACCCACACGTGTCTTTTGGGAGACTGATATCACGTCTTTCTAACCATCTGAGCTAACCGTATATTCGTACGAGAACTATTGGGTTAAGAATGATAGAAGTAAAATTTAGATAAAGTGTACGCATATTTATTTGGTGGTAGAGTGGAAACTCTCTTAGAAAAAAAATCCTGCTGATATCCAAGCCCCAGTCTCCCTATTACTAGAAAATTACTCAAGACTAAACTTGAATCTTTTGAGCACGTGTTCAATGCTGCGGGCCATTCATTTAATGCTTGAACAGGCAGTTAATTACGTGTTCCTTAAATTTAAGAAGCTACATTTAACATCATGAACAGGCTACAAAAGGCTTAACTTTTAAGAGTTACGTAATTTTGATAAGGGTAGATTAGGAACCAGCCCTAGTACATCAAGACTGAGACTCGAACCTTTACCTCCCCGTTATGGGTAATCCATCCTATGATGAGCATGACCGTTTGGAATAAATATCCATCTGTGCGCGTAATGGTGTAATTTTAACTTATTAATTCTAAAATAGCCATTGCTCAAATACCAAAAACATTATAAATAAGCCTGACATCTTAGTTTCTAGTCTCATGTGCGGTTGTATATCTAAGCTAGCGCGAGTGCTGGGGCCAGTCAATTTTGAGTAGAGTTCGGGGAGAGCGTGTCCCAGTTAAGCCTCACTATTTCAATACCTTTGTGGAGAGACCCATCCTCCCTAGCAAGATTTCACGTTTCGCTATTTGGCTTACTGGATCTTACTCATTGCTTCCAAGCTCAAACCATAACTTCTGCGTGTGTCTCCTTTTTTATTTATTTTTTATAAATTAGATTGTGTTAATTTTAACTGCGAGAATAATATAAATATATGGACCTACTTTAAATCTATGTCATTAGATGTGAGACGGAACTTTTTCTGTTTTAGAAAATTTTCCCTCCCTTTTTTCCGAAAATTTTCTATTTTGAAAAATTTTCAATCAATATTTTTTTGGTAAAAATAAATCCAGCTATTTAAATTAAGTGTATTAGAATAATAGCAGTGATTGCAAGTTTCTTCTTTGACTTACGCATTGACTACAACTATTGTTAGTTGAATGGACCGTTAATGATTGGTCTTTTCTTGATTAGAAATGTTAATAGGTGCTGGTTAGATATTATAGTTCAAATCTTTAAAAATATCTCCCCTTAGCCTGGTATTTAATGATATAAAAATGTTACAACCATTACTTTACCTTTCTATTTGACATTGTTTGGATTTAATTTTCATTTTATCTTCAGTAAGACAATTAAAATAATATTAAGGTTTGCTTAAACATTTTATAGCAACTTTTATCCACCCCATCCCCCACACCCTACCTTTATCATCCCCTAACACACTATTTTATGGCTTTGTGTATAGATCCTATATGTATTAGGCTATAAGTACCACCTCCACCAAACCAGCCCCTTTGCAAGCATTTCACAGGAACATATTAACACAATCTGTATATATATATATANTATATTAACACACTCTGTATATATATATATATATATATATATGTGTGTGTGTGTGTGTGTGTGTGTGTGTGTGTGTGTATGTGTTTGTATGCGCGCGTGCCCAAAAAGCGTCTTACTAGCCGTTCGGGCTATCCAAATATTTACACTGCTAAGCTGCGGATGAGGTAGGTAGGATTTTGAGGAAATGTACCAACATTTCGAGAAATTGTGAGCTGGTTTCCTTTGAGTAAAGGCGGGAAACAATGTGGTAAAAAAAACTTCAACACTCTCAGCTGAAATTAGAGCCCTGACCACTCTCTTATCTGCAAACCAGACTAAACGAGCTTGGTATTTAGAGCACGTAGCCATCGATGCGATAGGACCCATTTAGTAATTAATAATTATTTAGTAACCATAGTACATATTCTATTAAAGGTGTCCTTAGCCTATCCAGCACATAAAGACGCATATACCAAAGGTGTCAAGGATATATCAAAGAGGGCCACTATGACAACAAATATGTGAAACAGTAATTCAGATACTTTATTATAAGAAGAACTTTGTTGGATTTATTTGACGTATTCAGATGTCTTTACACAATTCATCGAAATTATCATTTGGTACGGATTATTTGTAGACGAGTATTTGGAAAATTAACAACCTTATAATCCCCTTTAGTGGCCGCGTGGTCTAACGCGCTACTCTCGTGTTGTATTATTATTATTATTATTATTATTATTATTATTATTATTATTATTAGCACTGCGTCTTACTACCCGTACGGGTTATACGCACTTACGCTAATGTTCAATGGTAGGGTGATTGTGAGATGAAATGGAGGACCAGTTTAACGTGGAATCCGAACCATGGTGGAGGCCTGACATTCCACACATTCACAAGTTGTGATTAATACACATCTTGTCAGAGGTGAAGGAAGGGTTTGGCATTCCGATAAATCTGTGCCGGGACCGAGGATTGAACCCCAGACCCCCATCACAGAAGTCTGGCACCTGACACCTTACCCCTAGACCACCAGGTAACCCCTCGTGTTATAGTAGACTGATAAAGACGGGGAGATTGGGGTTCGATTCTAGTTGGGTTCCCTGAAGGTGGTTTTCCTAAATGGTGCTCTTCCTCTAAATTAAATTTCACTAATCCCTGACACATTAGTGTAATTAGTACATAGGCGTACAACCTGAACGTGTAGTAAGACGCAGTGCTAAAAACAAACAAAAAACCTTTAAACATATTTTCTATCTAGTGCTAAAAACAAACAAAAAACCTTTAAATATATTTTCTATCTTTCAAAGTAGGCTTACAGTTCTTCAACATTATAATTAAGTAAAATATCTGTGCTACGTAGCATTGTGATATATCCACCCTCCCTCCATGTAGACATTAGAGCTCCCCCCTTCTCTCAACAGCACTACACGGTTTATGGACCATCTCTATCTCATAATTTAAGGCCAGGTCTGTGATAGACGTGTGATAACTCCTGATACTTAGCAATCATTAGAAAACAGTTATCGGTACCTTTAGGTCAGAATGCATGTTCCCGCCTGTACATTGTATTGTGTTTGAAACGCAAATAGTGAGCAATTAAAACTTGTACGAGTGGCATCATAAACATTAACCCCAAGTCACGGGTGGTTGTGTTTCATCAATTCTAAGTAGCCGACGATCTTATACGTCCATCATAGTCCAACTATGCTTTGAGTTATGGGAAGTGGATCACCTTGAACATGGGATGAACCTGAATAGCTCTATGGTGTATCATATGATTTGATTTCAGTGTCAAGGTCGACTGTATTTAAATATAACGGTTCACTTATATTGGACTAAGCCTAGGCCTACATACCCAAACAATTGTTTGGCACTAATGTTTATGATTTTTATTTGTTGATTTTACACTTTCATACTGTTTTTTTTTGATGAAGTAAACTAAATATAAGGGAAAAAGAGGTATTTAAAAAAGTATAGCCTATAGTAAGAATTCACCTAATGAAAGAATGTGAAAGTACATTTAGAGGATTTTAAAAAAAAATCTTGAAGTTCATCCAGTTGGGATCAATTTTCATCCTCCTGAGAAACGAGCTATACACACCATACATGCCACAATGAACCTGTTATCGATATTTTTAATATATAATATATCAATAATCATCGCTACAGTAGCCCCATGGCTTCTTTGGTGCTGACTGACAGTTCACAGCTGACTTCTGACAGTCAATATTTAGGTATATACCTAAATGTTGACTGTCATAAGTGACAGCTGATAAACACATGTTTTTTACAGATCATATGGTTTGGCGTAGGGATACATAATTTGGTCTGGTAGCTTTTCAAAGCCATCAGCTGTCAGCTGTGAGCTGTCAGTCAGCACCAAATAAGCCATGGGGCTACTGTAGAATATCCTATAAAGATCATATAATATCAAGTTTAGTTTTCATTTAAAGCATATTTAAGAGTGCCAAAATATATAAATAGCGATTTAATTCCAAAATATCTCCTTGTTTGGGTCACAAGCATATAGACCTAGACCCTGTTGACTACACTAATGGGAGATGGTAGCATTTAAAGGAAAAATAGGCCCACCCGTATTTACGTAAAGTGTAAGTGAAAAACCATTTCCAGAAAAAGAAAACACTCATCACACCTGATCGGATTTCGAACCTCGACCCCTGTGTCAAAAATAAACCATCCTAAATGAGCTGGGCAACTAAACCGCGTACCCACCGATGCGGGTAGAACTGAAATAACGCGTTCAAACAGTTGAAACCTTAGTTATGTTATCAGTGTGAAGCTATCTTATTTATTTACGAGTGAACAATGTTCTGAACAAATATTTGAAATTATATTTCACCGACAGAACGTAATTGAAATTCATAGAAGATTTGTATTTGTATTAATTAGCTTAATAAATTAAAGTTAATTTCTGATGGAGATAGTAATTATAAATTGCACCAAATCCATGGCAGTGGCGTGTTTTTCAGATCAAGGTTCACCTCTCCCTCCGGTGGTTGATAGGATTGTTTTATAGTTCATGTTCTCAAATTAAGTAATTATAATGAATGATCATTCACTTCACTTTAAACGGCTCCCACGAATAAACATGACGTATTTGTTTATTATTAGATCTATTTTATCTGTAAAGAATATCGCCTCCACAGAGACACCGAGCTATGTTCCCAACAAGGAAAATCTCTTTCCCCTGCGCTTTGCACCTCTTTATATTTGTCTTCCACTTTCCCCTCCCTCTCTTTTCTAACGTCATTCTTGTTCATCTGCTCTCATCCGTCTCCTTCCTTCCTTCCTTCCCCTTCTCCTTCCCCTCTCAAAAGTATATATCTTTACCCCCACCGCTGCTCTCATCTCAGCGACTGTCCTATCTCTTACCCCCCCCCCGCTATTTTGTTTCCCCTACTTCCCCTTATTTTACGTTTCAACCCTATCAACTCATCCCTCCTCTCCCGCTGTGCCTATCAACCTCCCCACTCTTAAAAGTCCACATCTTGACCCTTCCCCTCTGTACCCCGTTTTTCCCCTCCCACCATAGCTTTTAGGTAAACCCCCTTCATTTAAGAAAGACACAACAAAGGGCTCACATTTATCCGCTGTATGTCACTCTTCCCCGGACTAGTTAGTTGTTTTTATAATATATAATGTGTAGTGTTTCACGGTCAAATATATTTTTGCAAAAATAACTTTAAAAAAACTCTTTTTGAAATTGCATTTGAGTGAAATTCATTTATCGATCAATCGAAAAATTTACATTGTCACAATTGATACCATAAATAACATCCCACCGGCGCGTAACTTTATTTATTTTCGTTTCGCTATTTTGAAAGGACGAGATTCGAAGTAACGCTTCTAGCCGTGTAGTGAGTAACGATAAAAAAAAAAAAGGGCTTCGTGAGTTTCCGCCAGTGCTCGTACGTCCTCGGCTCTAGAGCATATATTCCCAATAGGCGTTTACGGTCGGTTCCGTAGGGTGTTTCAGGGGGGCTTGTCGGTGCGGTGGATTCACCAGGACTTCCAGCGATGGCTTTCAGTGTTGAAAAATGCTATGTACAGGATACATAATGTACCCATGACATGTGACACGATTTATTTAAATAGGTGTTTTTTTTAATAGGGAGCGGTGTTTTTATAGCACATAAGCGGAATGTGATCTCGCATATCTATTTTCATTCTTTGCAGACCATATCAAGTGAACAACAGATCTTTAAGCGTTAACGACAGTGCTATTTTTTTTAAAATAAAACACTAACTAGTGACTGGTTAGAAAAAAAGTGTCGTATGAAAACATACATTAATAGTCTGTGATCTTTCCATGAAGATGTCTTCGAGTATTATACGTCGTTTGATTGATACCTATGCACATTATTTACCTTTCAATTTATAGTTCTGAAAAAATAAAATAGAAGCTATGAAGTTAACAACGTTTCAACAACAGGTAAAATGTATCTAAACCTAATCCATAGAACTAACAATAAAAATTATCCTGCATAGGTTGACGTAGATGTGAACATAAATTGAATAACTATGCTTTGTGGATTTTATACCGATTAATTTTGAAGATAGTAGTTATGAGTCCCTTCAACAAAGGCAGTGAGCACGTTTTACCTCAAGTTATTATTGGATAAAAAGTTAAATATTTCACCTCGGCGCAAGTATTAAAACACGAATGAAATTAAAAAGGAAAGTGCGTGCGTGTGTGTGCTATGTGAACATTGTAATATGAGTACATTCTTGAAGTTATTGCTAAATTTAAGAGGACAACGTGGAATAATTGAGCTAAAAAAGTATGAGTTACTTAATACCAAACTAAAACAATTAAACAGCTTGATTGCTAGTTGTGATATAATATGCTTATGTGTGATAATATAATGAAAAATTCATCTTTCGAGTGGGTTTATCTTGCAGGAATTTCTGGACGGTACTTGTAAATTATTTTGGTAGTGTTATAATTTGTGGTACAGGCAAATTAGTCTATAATTTTCCAGGGAAAAAGAATTATTCAAAACAAACTTAAAGGTTTTTTTTAATCGTGTTTCTGTGTGTACCAATTAATGACAAATTTTTTCAATAATGCTCTTGAGTGATTGGCTAGCTGATAAGCGGCTTATTGGCGTCAACGATTGTGCCAACGTCTCTCGTTATATCTTTGAACATTAATTTTTGTGGATGTGATAAAATTTACTAGAATCTAGTGGTCAGTGTTTAAGAAATAGCGCGCGTGATTTTTTTCTTCTTCAAGCATTGACGTTTCCACAACAGAGTAAAACCAAACCTACACTTTTATGAATCCATAATTTACGTTGATCTTCTCACAGGATTGAAATGTAAACAAAATGAGTTATTTGTGAACAAATATATTTGAATTATCTTAAAATATAAGATGATGAGAAGGGCCTATCAATATTTTATCCAAATGTTTACAAGGTTCCCGTAACTTTGAGCTAAAGGCATTGCTTATTCACTTAAACAGTAAATATTTGTTAAATCTTTAGTAACACTTGGTTGAAAAACAAATCACGACTGTAACGGTTTAGCGGTGTTTTTATCTCTGTGGATAAGGTTATAAAAAAAATTACCAAAAATGTCAAGAAAGGAGGAATGAACTTGTTGAGTGTCTCCAGAAATCCTGAGCTCGATGTCCTTGACAGTCTGCACGTCGTACTTGTCCGGACTTTGCACCTCTGGCGACTTGGCGAGAGAGCCCGAGGAGTCACCCCATGGATGAGGCCGGCCATTGTTGAGGAAGGCCACTGTTCGCAATCGGCGGGACTTGAAGCGCGCTCCCCTCGATGCTCCTGATGCACAACCATCTCTCGATGGGCGTCTCGGCCCCGCCACCAAGCGTCGTCCAGGCGTCCTCGGTTTCTTCGCCGTCATTGCATCACCCCCATCAACACCACCATCACCACCACCATAATCCCCATCAGAGAGGGAATAACGTGGTGGCGTCGTGTCACCCTCACAAGAACATGTATGACCGGTTCCCTTTGCCGCCCCATCTACCACCCCCCTTGCCGCCACCCCCACTGCCACCACCGCCACAACCTGTTAACTCTGCCGCCGCTGGAGTAGCGTCATTGCTACCCGGAAGACTGGCACCGCTAAACGTGAGTCTTTCAGCCTTTCTTATTCACTGACAATGAGGTATTAATACGTTTACAAATTGTAGAATGGAAAGTCGAGGAACGCCGGACCGAAGCCTACTACTATTATAACTTGGCTCTCAACGTTCCGTTTATTATCAATAAGATCCATGAAATATTCAATAAAATAAAGAGTTACAATATTTTACAAAATTATTATACAGAAATTACTATATTTTTTCACCAAAATATAAATACATTTTAATCAAAAATAGTTAGTATAGCTATTTAATAATACTTGATTCATTAACACTCATTTTATATCACATTAAAATAAATTGAAAGAAATAAAAATGTTTCTCAATATATCATTTGATTCTGTATTTTATAAATACATATAGCTTTTTTTTTAGCTCCACGTCTTACCACCCGTTTGGTTTATACGCTCATATAACATTTAAATTTGAAGACTCTCTTAAGGTTATTTTTACATAAAAAGAAAGTCCAGCTTTAATGGTGTAATGCCTAGAAATAATTAATAGTTTATAGGAAGCCACATCCAGGATAAGCTTGACCTTATTTTTTCAGTTATGAAATGATTTACGTAAAGTATCTCCCTTCAATACTGGTTAATATTGCATATTATTTTGTTTAGCATTTAGGTCTTAAAATAATGGCAAAAGTAGGCTTAAAGTGGATCAATTATTATACATATTTCAGTAGGTTCGGTACCAGTTATGATACATTGTGTATTTCTTTACACCAATTTACATAAAAAATGACTGAAAATACTTTTCATTACGACTTTTATGTATACAATAACTACACTGCTTTTAAGAAAAAAAAATATAGCGAGGACTTTTCTTTAATCAAGCTCATGTTTCAAATTCAATAATTGTTTATTAAATGACCAAATGGGATCTAGCGCAAAGTAAACAAAAGCAAAATTGGTTCAAACACATCATAGCATCCCAGTTGTATTCTTTTTTTTCAAGAAATTTAACAGTTTTAATTGTATTCTGCTATCAATATAATTATATGTTATTTATTGAGCAGTGGGTGCCTACATGTAGTTTTTTCCACAAAAAAAAAATTATTTTTACGGACAATGACGATATTTCCAGCAGATTGCGTGGTTGTTAATTTCATAATAGTATACTTTTGTTCCAGAAAATTGTGTTTTTACCTTCATTTTATTTTTAAAATATTTGGTTCCTTTTTACAGTAGGAGTAATTTTCCTCAAAGATTAACAAGATGTATTCCCAACGTAATTACATAGCTTATTCAAAAATGTATGTGTGTGTTATAAATAGAAGAAATGCAATTATTCAATTCCTATCTTTCATTTAATAGGTTCTATGAGTTTTGGATTATAATATTTAATATGATTAAGAATAAGTATAACTAACACTGGTATGTATAATGTATAAAGTAGGCCTATTCTTAATAAATTAGGTAGTACCTTCTTTTTATATAATAATTGACACTATATTTTGAGGCATAAGTTAGGCCTATTGATTTTTCATTACAGCTGTACCATATAAAAGCATTTGTTCTTAAATTTTAATTATTACTTAAATCATTAAAAATAGACTTAAGATTTAGCCATGATACTAGATTGTTAGTCTAGAGCATTTTCATATTTTATATTTTTTTAATTAGCCGTAAATGCATAAAAATCAATTAATTAATTTACTAATACATCGTAAAAGGGTAATATCAGAAGGTTTTTAATAAAATATTACTTAAGAACTGACAAATTTAGCAATTTTTTTTTAACAATTGAAACGCGAGGTTGATAGACAAATCTACATTCACAAAATAAGTTTTCTTATAGATTATTAACGGGACAAATTATGTTATAGTTAAGGCCCTTTGTATGAATATGATTTACACCAGGGACTTGCGATTGTTCGTTCACTGTTCAAATAAGACATTTGGACTTTAGTCTACTTAAATTACATTTAAATTAAACCGTTATTACATGTCTGCGAATATAAATAATGTAAATATCTATTTTGTAACAATATTGTTAGTACTGTATTATCATTATTTTATTAAGTTTCAGTTGTAAACAGAGAAAATATAATAATTTTCATATTGTCATATTATGTGTAACACGTTTAGTTTTATTTATTTTGAAGTTACTTTTTAGTTTCAAAATATGTTTTTCTTTGTGACTTTAGGTGTTCTAATTTATAGTTGAACAAAAAAGGTGTCCTAAGTGGGAAAATATTTAGAATCTATCAATATCCCTATATAAAATAATTTGGAGATGGCTAAAAAAAGAATTGATTATATCATTTAAGTAAAACTAAAAATGACCTCTCGGTCACCGGCGAACCAGATCAGATGAACTTGGCGTTTCGTTCACGTGATCGCCGAAGCGAGTCTATAGGATTAGTTATTTAATTCCTTTCTTATGACCAAAAATAACTATTTGATCAAATATTGTTGACACTTGAATTTGTATTATTTTTATCGCAATGCACGTAGGTGAGCAATCAGATATAGATATGCTATTTTTGCCATTTGTATGGAACATGAGCTTGAAATATTTAGACAAATTAATGTATACATATACATGTATTTATTGTACAATTAAATGCATTCAAATTTCACTAAAAATGTGGCAAACGCTTATAAACAATGCACGTAAACGTTAAATACTTGAAAACTTACAAACCTAGGTGTTATTTTTTGTGTTTCAGTAGGTAGGCTACTCTGTATTTTAAACATTAAATAATTATTTGGGTCTAAAAGCAAATATAGATGAGTTCTGGTAATTAATAAAGTCTTAATTTGCTTAAAAACTACAGTTATTCTAGTATTAAAAATGTTAGATCTATAGCTATTAAATGTAGTGTAAGATGGGGTAGTTTAATTTAACCTTATTTCTTTCTACACAATTGAGTTGAAATTAATGATAAAGCAACCTATTTAATTATTCTTTTAATGATTTACGAGTTTTTCAGAATAACCTTATAGGCTGTGAGTATTAATTTAAATACTTTTAATAAATCATTTATTATATTGCCTACATATAAGAAGATAATAAATTTGTACGAAATAATGTTTTTGTTTGGTTCTAAATTGAGTGTATATTTTCTTTAAAAATTATTAAATAAATTATTTTGATCGTAGATCCATTAAAAAAAACAACTCGCGGGTTGATGTTTACTTTACAGTTGGAATCAAGTAAAATATAGGTCTAGATGCGACATAGCTTAGTAATTTGGCATTGTATTAAAGTAAAATTAATTTTGGCTAAGCAAATACACTTAGGGTGCTACAGATAATTAGAGTTTAAGAAAAGGTTAATTTTTTAATCTTTGGGTAAATAATACATGCATAAGTTTCTATTGAGGGAATAGNGGGGGGGGCAGACCCATACTATATATAAGACCTACGTATGAAAAGTTTTATTTGGATACATTTATAGTCAGCAGCCACCCCTCCTCACACATCCAGAAAAATTAGCGTTTTACACCTTTGGCTCCTGTACAAAATTATTATGTCTGCCTCTTGTACTTTTGTAATGTTAAAATTTAGGACGTATGTAATCTACCTTAAGTTGTTTGCTTTGATGATCTTGCAAATACAACATAAATGTCAGATTTTACGAGGGAAGATATCACTATTCAAGAGTTTGCCTCTTGACTGGATTGAATATAAAACTGTTTTATAGGCTTCTTTTACATATTTAAATCAGGAGGTTTGCTTAATATGCAACATTTGTAAATTAAAAAAGTTCCAAATTTGATCTATTTCATTGATTGCTGTGCTTTAATGCTTGGGAACGTAATTATATTATGGCCTACTTATAAGAACATAGAATTATATTTCTTAATACATTTTGTAGGTGTTAGAGCATAGTTTTAATTTAAAATATATTCAAAATAGTTTTTAAATTGTTTGTGGCTTTTTTTATGTACTATAGTAAATATGGAATAAGTTCATTGTAAAGTGGCTCTGTCACATCGTGGGAAATCGGTCTAATCGGGGTCAAGATTGTAGATTCATAAATAGACACAGTGGCTTAGTTTGTGGTCCAGCAGTGAAACATGACACAACCAGCTCAGTAGATGGTGCGTTTGTCCACTGAGCTATCGGTTCCATGTTCAACTTCCATTGAGAAGCAACACACATTCATTCCTACATTTAGTTTATTTCCTTTTGCCAAGTGGTAATATAATGGTCTGGGATCTTGTTGTGGTGAATACCCCATAGTTAAGATAAGATAGTTTGATGGTAGACTGTGTAGTTTTTAATTGCGTATATATATGTATAGATTTTTTAATACCGTGTCTTACTTATTCAGGCTATACGCATATTATGTACTAATTACTTTAATAATTTAAGGCTAAGGAAGTTTGAAACAGAAGAAGTGTACACATATTTGCGTGAAGGGAGAGTGGAGAACAATTTTAGAAAAACAGCTCGCAGTAAACCAGACTGGGATTCAAACCCCGATCTCTCTTTCATCGGCTATCTAGTCTAACACGAGAGTGACGCCTTAGACCATGTGGCCACTGATGCAGGGGATGGATCGATTTGAATATCCCATTTAAATTTAAACTAGGTTTGTTCTTATAGATCTATGAATATAGTATAATCTTGGTATGAAGATACATGTACAATATAATATTACTATAGCCTACATATTTACATCTCTTAATATTTATAAAATGTAGCTATATTATTATTATTATTATTATTATTATTATTATTATTATTATTATTATTATTATTGATTCACTGCATCCTACTACCCAACCGAACAATCCACAAATACCACTACAAACAGAGTAGGGATGTGTAGGGCAACATTTTAGAGTAAGCGCACTCGTATTTGTCTGTAATGAGAGAGGAAAACCATTTAGGAATAAACAATCTCAGTACGCCCGGCTGGGATTCAAATCCCGAACTCCCCATCGCCGGTGAACAAGATAAGATGAAACGGACATCTAGCCTATATGCCCATCAATACTATTGTATCGGCATTGATTCAATTTGCCAAAAGTGTTAGTTGCGGGACATATGCGTTGACGTAGGTATATAAAAGTAGTCAGTTGCAAAATAAACTAGATCTACTTATATTACTACGTACAATACACGAACAATAGCCTTATTTTGGTAGGATGAACAGTATCTGGTATTTACTAAAGTTGATAAAAAGTTTTTAATAAATTTATACATAAAGTTATTCTATTTTTAGGTGTCACGTTTGATAGACATCGTAAACACCTATAAGATAACACAAATATGTAGTAAAATGTAATCAATGTTGGCCGCAAATAAATATTTGAATTTTAGGAACTGTTCCTTCAACCATAATCAGTGTATAGTTTCACACAGCGATTCTACTATAAAAAGGTTCTGATAATACATCACCGAGTGCGTTCAGTCTAAATGGCTGTGTTTGGGCTTTTCCCACTTAAATCGCTTCTGAGAAAAAGGAGCGAAACTTTAGCCGCGTTCAGCTATGGCCGATAAATAATAGGAGGGTAAAAAGATTGAATTCTTCCGGAGTAGGATTTAATAAAGAATGTTAAAAGAGACAAGTTTTCTTGCGGACATCTAATAGGTCCGGGTCATTATATCTTGGGTATTCCTTACTAGACTATAAGTAACTTATAATTACAGTATTAATATAACTGTATGTTTATCAGGCACTTGCACGAACACTTATGTCTATTAACGCCTGTGATTGCATTCTGAATCGTTCAGGTCTAGCCTTCAGGGTTACAAACAAACTCTGACCCCGTTAGGATTCGGATCAACAAAGTCTCTGAAGTGGTAGGGATTAAGCTTTAATGCATAGCTCCTTGACGCTCTTACCTACCAAATGAGGCCATCTATTATATTGTACAAGAGGGGCCTATATTTTTAACATGACCGAGACAAAATAGGTTCTGAGCCCTCGTATAGGTCTATACATTTTAGCTCGTAGTCTAAATCTCCTCAAATCTCAGAATCGTTGATGCTGGACTTATAAAGTATCATACTTAGACATATTTCATTTAATTAAAAAATCTAATGGTAGGCCTGTTAATAACTTATTACTAAAGTTGTCATGCTACTTTAAGTTTCTCACACATGTTAAGGATGAACACTAGGCATTTTATATTACTTAAAAATCTATAGATCTGTTAATATTTTGATGAAATGTACTTATTAATGTGCAACTGACCCCAAAAGAGTCCTAGTTCTTGTCATTCCCTCTGTATGGATGTTTCTAGATATGTATCTATGTTATGTATATTATGTATGTTATGTATGTTATGTGTGTAATGTATGTTATGTGTGTAATGTATGTTATGTGTGTAATGTATGTTATATGTGTAATGTATGTTATATGTGTAATGTATGTTATATGTGTAATGTATGTTATGTGTGTTATGTATGTAATGTATGTAATGTATGTAATGTATGTAATGTATGTAATGTATGTAATGTATGTTATGTATGTTATGTATGTATGTTTATAACTGTAAAGGCACTTCATGTGTGTTTACAGTGTATGCTTTCTTGTATGTACACTTTTGTAAATCCTAAACTGTTAACCAATTTGGTTTAGATTCTGTATTTAAGAATGTGTGTGTCTAATTTCTGTGTGATTGCTCTGTACTTTGCCTAAAGCAGCAATTATTAAAATATATCATTGTTTGAATATGGCTGGAAATATTTTGTTTAAATTTCACTAAACTATGGACAGTATGGTAAATAGTAATATTACATGGTTAAAATGACACCAAATATTACACAATATTGGGCAGATTGGATTTTATTTATTTAAAACTGCACGGTTCTATTGTATAAACTTAGTTGATTTTCTTCAAATTTATTCTAGTATTTTAAAATGTGTATACTATAGGTAGGCCTAAGTGCGATTAAGTATGAATTCGTATAGATAAAAATTAAGTGTATCCTACCTTATTTACAACAACAAACAGACTGTCTTTTGTTGTAAAATGAGACTGCTAGTAACTTTTAATTAATTTTACTGGTTTATGGACAGTAGGGCATATTCTAGTTTCTCTGAAGATTTTAATAGTAACTAAACATAAAATAAATTCAATAAAACTGTTGGTAAAAATATTCATAGTTCTATTTCATAAAATCCCACCTCAGTGGCGTAGTTGGCTAACGCGCTAGTCGTGTTTAGCTCGACTGCCGAGGACGGGGAGATCGAGGTTCGAATCTCGGTTGGGTGAACTAGGGGTGGATTTTCCTAAATGGCTTTCCACTCTCCCCCACGCAAATGCGGGTTCACTTCTTCTAAATTCAACCTTCTCAATTCCTAATCTATTAGCGTAATTAGTACTTAAGCGTATAACCCGGACAGGTAGTAAGATGCAGTGCTAAATAATAATAATAATAATAATATTTCATAAAATGGTTTTCAATATGTACAAATACCCTTATCACTTTTTTATATTCACAATAATGAAGTAGCTCGGTCACTAAAAGTACTTTACTTAAGGCTACAGAAACAAACTACTATACACGATAAAGTTTTTTAAATAGTATTTTCATCCATGGTTAATACACATTTTAAGTTTTTAAATACCCTAACTCTTACAGGTTTTCTAGACCAAAAAATATATATATTCTCAGTACTTTAAATGAAAGTTTATAAGCCAATTCTGTTTAAATATCTCTTTTTATTCAATTATAGACAAAATAATAAATTAAAGAGCAAATCATATATCGGTGCTATTTTCCAACTCGTATTAATTGGAGATAGAACTACTTATATTTTGTATTAAAAAAATTAAATTTCAAAAACATAGGCCTTTTACATTTCCGGTGACTTTTTAAATTACTTGAATTCTTCCTTACTTTTTCTTACCATACCAAATTCCTTGAAATTCAAGGTTTTTCTTGTTTTATAGGTGTATCATCCTTGTCATTATTCATATATTTATTTAATTTTGCAAATAAGGTCTGCTTGTGGGACATAATAGAATATACAGCTAAGTAAATATTTTATTTGTCAGCTAGCTCTCATAGACTTTGGTTTGACACTAGTGTGGGTCAAAGTTTAATGTTAGTGTGTTACAAAAGCAGGTGAGGTACGAGTATTATTTACTTGGAAATACTTAGATACCTGTCATTATCATTTTAATCGTTTGATTTTTTTCAAAACTTAAAAGTGACCAACCATTGGTAGGCTTTAAGCTTGAAATAATTCTCCTTTTAATATGTGCACAATAATGAAGCTTATATTTTTGTGCACGGTGTCTTACTACCCGTTAGGGCTATACGCATATTTACACTAATGAGGGATAAGGAAAGAAGAATTTAGGTAATATATGCACTTTCCTGGAGGAAGTGGGAAACCATTTAGGAAAAAAACGCCCTCATTAAACTCTGTTGGGATTGAAACTTTGACCTAGTCATCATTGACAAGCCAGAATAGATGAACCTGACGTTTATTCCACGTGCCCATCGATATAGACTAGGAACTCCTTAAAATAGAACCACTATCACCTCGCTTGGCCATATGGACGCAGATAATTTGGAGAAACGTTCTCTTTAGTCTTAAGGAATTCAAAAGGCCATAGTTGCCAGAATTTAAGATCACTATCCAAACCTATCCTCAGACACTTCCATCCAATCCCAGCACTCAACCCCCTCCAAAAATTTTTTACATATCCTCCCATAAACGTCTTTATCCAAGGTGTCATGTATCTTCAGGTTTTCCAACTAAAATGTTGTGTACATGTCTCTCATCACCCATACGTGTTATATGACCAACTCACCTAAACTTGTGCGTTTTTATTATTCTTAGTATATTTTGGATGCATATATGCCATGAAGTTCTTCATTATGTAACGTTCTTCATTCTCACGTAGGCTATGTCCATCCTTTTTAGACACAAATACAATTTTCAGCACTTTGATTTCAATAGTTCTCAATTTATTAGATTGGTACAGAGTTATAGAACAGGATTCACATCCGTAGATAACAAAGGACAATATAAATTATAGTTTTGTATATTCTGAGTTTAATATTTCGAGATAAAAGATGAGACGAATACAGTTTACACTAACCAGAGCTCAAACCCAGTGTTAGACTAACGTACGTCAATACCACCTCCACCCCCTCCATTCAACGCTCGTTAGACAGTCTGTTCCATCTGACGTGGGTGGTTTTCCGTTTTCCTGTTTCGTTACCTCTGTCTATGGTATTGTCTTAATGAACATTCTTATCTCCGACTTCACTATTTTGTTAGGAATAACTTTACAACGTTAATTAAGTTGCTTGTGTTTTAAATTTAAGGCCTATCTAAATACAATGAGAGTAAAAGAAGAACCGGTCTTTGTGAGCCCATACATACGGTCTAATGTCTTTGTCCTAAGGAGCTTGGAAAGGGGGGGAAAAAACAACCGTATTTGAAGCATGTAATTTTCTTGTTTATTCTTTTAAAAAGTGAAAGGATTTTTTTATGGGTTACTCATCTCGTTACATTGTCATACTTGTAAATCTTGTTTATAATTAATAATTCATAGGTTTTTTTTATGACTAGAGATGATATCCCGCTTTTGTTTTGTATAGGAAGATGGTATGACCTGTTAGCTCGGGTTAAAAGAGCCCGGCAGCTATGATTATCCTAATGGCCAAGAAACGCTTTGTATTTATCTCACTCGTAATATTTCCATCCTGGGGTTGGGCCCTTAAAACGGTCGATATCGTGGACAAAGAACTAACCCTTTCTGAGAGACCATGGATCGAATACAGGTGAGATTACATAAATAATCTTGGCGTTATGGTTAAGGATGTTTCCTACCTGTGACGTCACTGAAATTAGAGTTAAAATTTATCATGTTAATGTATACTTACTCTTTATTCAGTGGGTTTTGGAAGATATAGCTTTAAAATAAAAACCACACATTTTTAAATAACTTTAAAGATTTATCTGATTGCCAAACCCTTCCTTCACCTCTGACAATACGTGTATGTCACAACTTGTGAATGTGGTGAATGTGTGGAATGCCAGGTCTCCACCGTGGTCCGGATCCCACGTTAAACTGTAGGTCCTTCATTTCATCTCACAATCACCCTACCATTACACATTAGCGTAAGTACGTATAACCCGAATGGGTAGTAAGACGTGGTGCTAATAATAATAATAATAATAATAATAAATAACTTTAAAAAGAGTCTTAAATTGTCACGATTTTTTTTTTAAATCTGAAAGAGCTTTTTATTTAATGCATTTATTTATATCGTCCACAGCTCAAGCTATTTGGTTTAGTCACGAAAATATCCTGCAAGAATGTGGATTAAAAAAGTCCGTGGAAGCATATGTCTATCTAGAATAGGATACAAGATAAAGGCTAATTTTGAAATGCAAGTCAATGTTGTCCCGTAGCAAACAGTAAAGAGGGTGTTAATACTCATCAATGGAGGAGGGTGAGTGTGTATCAGCTGGTAAACTAGATACAGCACAGGGTGAAATGTTCATATTCTTCCCTCTCTTTCTATTCCTTACATTGGCGTCTATGTGTGATAGTTCTTAGAGTGCTTAGGTACGTCAAGTTAGGATGCAATCAGCTTTACCAAATAGATTTTAAATACCCACTTAGGCAACGCCGTTAGACCGAGGTGGCTCAGTAATAGTGACCGTGCTAGTGTGGAAGCATTTTCTCTACGAAACTCTTTATCATCTTTACCCCTTTGATTAGGTGTTTGGCTGTTTTGCATCGATGGGAACGCAGAACAAAATACAAGGCTAGTCTGATTGGCGAGTGACGGGCTGGTCGGGGTTTTACTTCTGGCCGGGTGGGATGAGAATAGTTTTACCTAGATTATCTACCCCCACGTCTATGTGGGTACATTTACTTTTGATAAGCACCTTATTAATCTCTACGCCATTGGTGCAATTAAGTACGGATAGATTGGATGGGTAGTAATATACGAAAAAATGTAATAAATGTAAGTGAAAAATTAATTATATAGATTACTAAATAGTGATTTTTTTTTAAATTAAATTTTTTTAAATGGCTTTTTTTATTTTGTTAATGGATATTTTGTGAGTGTTCCTTACGTAATTAATAACACTGGGGTCTTGCGTTTAAAAAATAAATTTATTTATGAATGGTTTACTAACAGCAATTTTTTTTAAATTTGAAATATTTAAAAAATCTTCAACAATTCTGTTCAAAATCTAAGTTTTTTCTTAGACTATCAAGCCAATATTTTTTTCTTTAACAAACTTATTTAATAGGGCTAGTAGTATTCATAAAGTCAATTTTCAAAAGTCTTGGTCCAAACGAAAAACTATGTATGATTGTGTGTTATAATATAGTTTAGAAAATATAGGTTATTACTGTCGAATGTCCTTCATATTAAATACCTAGGTATAATGTAGTCGAACTTTCGATTAATTTTAGAGCGAATACAGTGTGACCAACGTGATCCATTTGTTCGTTTGGGAAACAGCATTTGAGCCTTGAGGTATAGACTTCCCCCCTTTTTACCAGCACACCCACTCAAATTGTTTGTCGCGTGTGTCTATTACTGCCCTATTCATAGTAAAAGGGAGGGGGGAAGTGGAGGAAAAAAAACCCCAAACAAAAACACCGCATGATAGAGTCAAAACGTTGTAGCAATGTGTTTTCCGTGCGGCTAATGGTTGTATGAATGTCTGACATTAGAAACAACGTGTGACGATGGAAGGGAAGAAGACGGGGGTGGGTNGAGGGTTGGGAGAGGGAGGTAGTTGACGATTTACACGCAGTGCGTGCTGACTTTAGAAGGTAGTTACTATGCGTAGAAATAAATAGGCCTAGGTGGTAAAAAAAAGTGATGGGGGGTGGAGGGGTGGAGGGGTGGAAACCGGTTGAAAGGGAAACGTTCGTTTACGTATCAACTAGAGGATATGGAGGATAGAAATGTGGAGTGAATGGATTAAAGCTTTTGTTTTCGTTGTAGACAATGAGGTGATTTGGATTTACCGTAACGTAAATCTACTTCAATATAATAGTTGGTTCTTTTTCAACTTGGGATGAAAAATTAAATCAAATTTATCATTGGAAAGTATTAGCACAAGGGTCAGTTAGCGAATTAACATAAAATGGTAAGAGTGTGTAGGATATTTTAGAGGCACTTCATTATTTGTTCAAAGAAAGAATGAAAAATCAATTTCGTTGGGGATATAAGCTCCAATGCACCTCCTACCAATTTGAACTCGTAACCCAATTTACTGGTCTCTCAATATATATTTTGAACACGTTAATTAATGGTGATATAAATCTCCCCTAAGTAGACATAATTTGAGAGAGAGAATATCTTCAAAGAATGTTCTGAAAAAGTTTTTTTTTCTCCCCCAAAGATCAATACGGCAACCGCGTAGAATTTATCACTGGTGGAATTAGGGTTTCCTCTTTCACAATCGTGACTTTAGGTCCACCAAACTGGATGCTATGTAGGGGCTATATTCTCAGGTTAGATAAATTTGTAGTTTGTGGATTCTATTATGAGTTATTAATCTTTTGGTCACTATATTCCCTTCATTTTCAACTCGTAAAGGGGCATACAAATAATCATATGATACACAGCTGTCACTATGTCTAAATATTATTGATACCTTTAAAATAACATCAATAGTAGTAAAATACTATCATTGTTGACCGCAAAAAAAGGTTGTATTATATACGAGTTTATTCTTAACAAAATCCTTCTAGAAGTGCATAAACTAGTGCTTTTCATGAACGATTGTATATTGTATTCGTTCATCTGATATCTATTTTATCTCAGTAATAGACCCATGTCTGCCTTAGAAGAAAAAAATTAGGATAAAATTTAATTTTAAAGACACAATTTAAGGAGACATTTTAATAATTGATTTATAATTGAAAATTAGATGAGTTTATTGCCCACCAAACTAATTCGTTTTCATTGAAACTCTTATTCCTGTGTTTTTTTTACAAGTGTCTGTCATATTATCTAAATGGACATGATATTTGAAAATTTAATTTGAATGAATTAATATAAACTTGTAGCGCATACTAGCTCAACTCAGGAGGAGAAACAGTTGGTAAATATAGGCTTTTGAAGTTTAAAGAGCAGCTAATAATTATTATAGACGTCTGTTAATCATGTGTGGTTATTACTTTAAACCAAAGCACCATTTTAGTTTATGTCACAAAGTTTTTTGTATCGAGATAAAATAAGCTCGGGTAACCAAAGTGAACTAAGTACAAAATTGATAGCTTTACTATATATCTAAACACGAATTTAATAATGATAAAAATAATGGATTGTATACATTAATAGCGCTATTGATATAAGTCATATATTGATTTTTGCCTCAGTATATAGATATTGTTTGTTATTTTACAAATAAAACGCAATCATTTTTGGATATATTTCTCAATATAAGATACTAACCATAACTGTGTTGACATACGCCACTTTCCCTCTAAACCGCGACAGTCCTTATACTAGCTCTAGGTATATCAACGACCGCCATAGGCTAGCCTGGTCACCTGGGCATGCGCACTGCCCTCAACTTCTGCCCTATGGCTATTTCAAACACCTGCACGATTTTTTTGATAGAAAAAAAATACTCTCAAATAAGTTTCTGTTTTTCCTTCCACACATGTCTGCTCCTTTTTTTATTATGATGTAATAATGATCATAAAAGTAATATTAATAAGCATTGACTTGGGGTTAGAGAAGACCTGTGATTATTTTATTTCATCGATGAGGAATATAGTTGAGTGTTTGTTTTTATTTATTTGGGGACTTAATAAATGATTTAGTTTTCTATTGGAACATCTTAAATGTAATTAGACTGATAGGTTTTACGGGTTTTTGTTGTTTCACACATTTTATACAAATATTAATTAACGTTTCTGAAATGCAAACAGAGTTAAAATAAAGTCTAAAAAAGATAATTTGATATTTAAAAATATCTAAGCCAATTTCTTATGCCTAACATATTAGCATAAATATACGGATTTTAATAAAATGTGCAAACACAAATCAATCTAAAATAAATTATTTTTTATATAATGTATATAAATAAATCAATATGATATGTTTTATATATAGATATCAATACAAATAATATATTCTTATATAATTATTAGCCTGGTTACATTTTCAAACGTTAACTCCCATCTAAAAAACATAAGTTTCATGCATGGTCATGCTATCAAGAATGTATTCAAATAACGGATATGAAAAAAAATCTTATGCTCTGTTAAACTTTCCAAGAAAAATAAAAAGTTAAACATTTGATCTTTTTTTTACTAAGTTAAATATACTACAAAAGGACTGACCGCAAATTTGTAGTTTATATCCAAACATGAACACACACATACATATATACGGCTTACACACAAAATATATTTCTTTTGTCATTTAAAGATTAAATGGGTTCCCCCCCTCATCCCTTCGTGATGACAGTGTATTAATTGTATTTATTTTTTTAAGCTAATAAGAAGCATTTTAAAAGGGGATTGTTATCCACCACAAAATAGACCTTAAAAAGCGCGATACAAACTAAACACTGACGGATATAATAACAGGTTTCTAAAAGACCGTCCAATGATCGTTTCCTGTGCTCGAAGGACTTGCGTTTTGATTGTACTTGTTTGTATCGGCACATAATGAGTGATGTTGGTTTATTATTATTTATTTTTACACGAGCTTTAAAAGTAAATTGTTTTATTGACACTTGAGACCACACCTTAAGAGTGAGGGAGTTCTTCGATGCACGACTTTGCCAACATGTGAAGAATTTGAAATACATTACCCGACAGGGATTTGAACCAAAGTCTCTTGGAGGTCAGTGCCTCAAGGTTTTAGAGCGCAAGTCTTTAATCTGAAGTCCACGACCCTAAACGGGGTCCTTGGATGGATTTCAATTGAGTTAGTGAACTAGCGGGAACAAAAACCTTCATAGCTATCTTAGTTATAAGTCTTAAAGAAATACAATTTTACTTTAAATTTGTCTATATTTTTATTAAAAGGATAATTTTTTGTATGATTTAACAAGGAAGCACATATTTAGTCATATTATATCACATTTATCATTTAAAATATGTAGGCACCCGTATTTCAATAACATTGTAATTCTGGTATGTACTTTATTTTATTCACTATAAGTATTAATACAAGGGACTCATAAAACTTACCTGACTTACAAAGAGGTCCATGGGACAAAAAATTTGTGGTCTATTGAATGGCTCAGGCCTATAGTTTTTAAAACGGTAATCGTTTTGATGTTTAAGGTGGGATTGTAGGGAACGCGAGAAAAGGTCAGTATTTTTGCAGCTTTTATAGCCCAACATTTTTTGGACAATACAAATTAAATAGAATTTAATTTTCTTCCCATGGTGATATTGACAGTTGTTGAATATCTATCATGAGCGTAGCGGCATTAGATGACAAGCTTTTTGAACTAAGCAAAAAGGTTTCATCAAATTCCAGAACATCCTTGACACATAAATATTTGATTTATTTTGATCAAAACTGAAAAAAAACTTTCATTTTCTTGCTTCCCTTTCACTCCCACCTTAAGACACCACCTCTACCGCATGAAGGCTCAGCAAGTTTCATTGCTAAACTACCGATTAAGCTGGAGTATATTTTCTTGGAATAATATTTCATACCAATCTTTTTTTCCCCCAATATGTCTTACAACCAATATAAGCCTTAAGAATTTAAATTATACTAGTGGAATTGGGGTGGTGAAGGTGAATTTTGAGGAAATATACTCACATTTGAGTGAATAGAGAGGGAAGAAGCCATTGGGTAAAATAACCACAATCATTGGACCCGGATGGAATTTATATCATGACCTCTTTTTCACCAACAAACCAGGATAAATTGGCATTTCCTTTATTCCAAGCACTCATTGAGGAAGGAATTTATTTCCCTGCTAAAATTTGCAACACAACAAAGTTAATGTTTTTATATTTAATCCAAGGAAGTCAAACTCTCGAAAATATATATATATATATATATATGACTTAAATATTTAACTACTACTATTTGCCCAAGGAAAAAATAATTTCACGCTGTTGTAAAATTATTTAGAAAAAAGTAATTTTATGTAATTCTACTTAATCTTGTTTCGCTTAGACACTGTTATAGAGCTTAAAGTAAATAATTTAATTCATACTGGGAGGTAGGGTCACACAGATGGGGTACTGGTACTTGAATGAAGAGTCTTGTTTCAATCCCGATTGTCTGTTGAATGGGTGATTATTTTTAACTATACCGAGCTAACGTCCACCGGTGGACATCTCATTAAAATCCATCGCCCTCATGTTTACAATTAAAGGAATAAATAAACATAGTATTTAAAAACCCGCTTCAGTGGCCACATAGTTTAATATGTCACTCTTGCAATATATTAGACTGCCAACTAAGGGATTATCAGGCTTCAAATCCCGTTCGGGTGTATTGAGGGTGGTTATTTCAAAATGATTGTTCATTCTCCCTCTACGTAAATGAGGGTACACAGCCTATAAAATCAACCTTACTCATCTTTAGCCCACCATCGAAATTAGTATTTAGGCGTATAACACGAACAGGTCGTAGGACGTGGTGCTATATTAAAACCTTTAAAAATAAATTTTAAATCTACATGAAAAGGGTAATTTAAAAATCAAATTAAAGATATGATTTGTCACCTGAAGAAAACATAAATTAAAATATTTTTGGACATTTACACTCCATTTACCCTGGTAGATAACAAGCTTAACTTGAATGATTTCTTTATAAGGCAAGCTATGAGATAGGGCCATAGTGTAATATGACAAGTAAAAAATGCTACATTTCATATTAAACGGAGTGTACACAAATTTATTATAAAACAATTTTTTTAAATAAATGTTCCTTTGATGTTTTTTTTAAGTATATTAAAATAAAAGTACACACATGCATGTCTT
>CABFWO010000597.1:43313-60385 GCA_902155825.1 Timema genevievae | reverse complement strand
TTGCTGGCCAACATTTAGCAGATGGTTGCAACAGACTGTTTTTGTGTGATACCTCTATTTCCCCCCTCTTTTGTGTGGGATATAACCGATTTGCTGGGTAGGCATTAATGCCCTTTTAAATACTACTAAATGTTTGGTTATTTTTTTATTTCAATTTTTGTCCCAAAGTAACCATTTTTTTTTTCTTTTCTTATTTTAGTTCTGATAGCACGCGAACATAATCGAAAAAATTAAAACAATGCTTTTGTTTTTGTGAGAATGAACCTAACATTTAAAAAATAGCAATAGGTCGAGAAATATAAGTTTTACTTATAAAAACAAACACATCATCCTGCTTATTACAATAATCACTCTTAAATTTTGAACCAAGTTTTTCAAACATATTCAACAAAATTCAAATTTAAAAAAATAAATTATTTGTTTAGCACCCTAAAGTTATTTGTTATTGGTAAAAATAAAAACTGATTCTTAATTATAGTGAAAAATAATTACCATATTCCCAATTTGAATTCATTCTTAAATTCCAGTTTCCTAAACATTTGAATTTTCTATAATTTGTTGTAACTCAACCACCCATAGATTAATTTATTTTAGATACATGGAGATTATTATTATTGATATTTAAAATACTCCCCTATACCAATTTTAAACTAAATCGCTATAACCAATTCTTATATATATATATATATATAAGGCATCAGTAACTACCCTTAACCAAAATTTCCCCCAAAAATAAATAGGCCTATACATACAGCTTTATTTGTCATCTTCATGTCAAACACTCCCCAGATATAAATTTAAGCAAAATCTTGTCGCAATTTTGAAAATTATTCGAATTTTCAAAAATCACTCCACATTAAAAGATGTTTTATCGAATTTTTACCTAAAACAAAGTATACAAGGTTATTTGTCATCTCAAACACTACCAAGATAACCATTTGGGACCAAATCGTTAGAGCCATTTGTAAACTATTTTTAAGTTTTTGTAAATTCAGTAAAATACCCTTAATCGAATTTTCGCCCAAAAACCAGATAAGTTAATGCTATTTGAAACGCCAAATAAACCTTGGATAGACTACGCATTTTAAACAAGATCTTTAGAGTTAAATTAAGGGCTTGGGTAAAAATAAAGAATAATTTTTTCTGGTAAAGCTTTATGAATCTTAAATATCAAGTTTTAACAAAATCCATCCAACCATTTAGGATCCATGGCTGGAAAGAAACAGACAAACTGACATGGAGACAGACATAATCGTAAAATCCAATTTTTCTGGTTCATGTGTACATAAAACGTAAACATTTGTCATAATCTCAGGATCGATTTTTTTACGATCACAATACGTTCTCTTGATATAAGAAAGTAAAAAAAATTGTAATATCTTATTAATATTTCAGTAGACCAGTGAGATAAATGTTTAACTTTAATAAATTATATAATTAAATTATAGACCTACTATTTCTTCGGTGTTAAATTGTTTATAATTTAAATTTAATCTAGGGCTTTTTTTTTTCAATTTTTATGATATGGTAATTTTATTTTATAATCGTTTATATAATAAAGTTATGTTAGTATTGGAGAGAGCTTGATAACGTTGGTGCCGATAGAGTTCACTTAAGGCGATTGGCCCTTTACATTTGGCGTGGAAATGAAGAGCCGTGGGAAACTAAAAACGATTTTCTACAAGAATACTTATTGTTTTGCCATTTTCTTTTTGGAAACAGTTTGTTCAAGAATAGAAGCATGTTGATTAAGTTATACTTTTTATATACACACTCCCTCATTAATTTTAACAGTGATCAAATATCAATAATTTTGATATTTTCAATAGAAAACTGCTGGCTGCATAGCAAAAATAAAAAAAGTAACACCTAATAAACATTGATAAATTATCTTAGGAGATGTGTTGAAAATATTTCTATAAAAATCTAACTCTTTCTCGAGAAAGCTTACATTTCCAAATGTATGACTTTTCCACAGCTAGCTAGCTATATCTAGCGCCATCTACGTTTTCCGTAATCCATCTTTTCTTGTTGGTGCGGAAGGATACCTTGGCCAGTTGTGAAGCCACGCCACGCCTTTCACCCTCCTGCCCACTATCCCACAAAATAGGTTTTATACTTGGATTTGACAGGGCCAAGGGCCTTAACGTGTTGTATACTCTTAGGTCGGGAGAACAGCGCTCATTTCTGATCTTGTGCACCAAGGTTATTTTCCCCGCTATATCCTTTCCCATCTCATCTTCAAATGAAATCTTGTTCAATTAATCAATATAAGGCTTTTCTTATCCTGTCACCTTAGATAGTTTAAATTATCCCAAACGTCAGTCAAGAGATTAAAAGAGTTTGACTACAAATACCACAAAACTATTTTAAGATCAATATTGTCGTTGTCTCTAGATGTGGAGGCTCGCTCTCTGAGATACTTTTTGTTTAAAATCTTGGTGCCTTCAAGGTTCCTTAGTCTTCACTTGTTGGATAGCAAGGGAAGGATGAGATATTTAGGGTTCTCAAGAATAGTCTGACACTAGTACACCGTGTTTATGGTAGGAAGGAATGTCTCAAAGGTCTTTTTTCCTACAAAAATCCTGTTATATAATATAGTTATTACAGGGAATTTTCATCACAATATGACCTCTAAAATTTATTGAATATCTGTAAAGGGTGTACTAGAATTTAATGAAAACTTTATTCTTATCATTTAAAAAGTTTATCGTCCAGTGATCCTATGATATTGACAGATATTAAACAAATGTTGATATAAACATGTGAAGAAAATTAGACTTTATGTTTGTACTAGAGCAATATTTAATTTATTTTAGCCAAAAAAATGTTTTGCCATAAAAACTGCAAAAACACTGGCCTTTTCTCGAGTTCCCTTCCATCCCACTTTAAGCGTTTGATAGAAGTACACAATTAAAAACCATTGGTCTAAATATTTTTGTTTATTGGTAATGTTTAATATGAACTTTCTGAACCAACTGCTTATATTGGCAAGGTAGGTGACGTCTTGTATTTAGTATAGCGCCGCACTTGAGGCGTACTAAATCTGACTATGAAACTGGCCCTTAGCCTACAAACTAACCTGAATATATAAAAGACACAACACCCAGTGCAGCACTGATCTCTTGTCCCAGACAATCAAATATATCACTGTGAAAAGGGAAATCTCCAAGGGGCCGAACCAAGGATCTATGTTTTGGGGCCTAAACACCCTACGCACCCTCTTTAAAGTATTACAAGTAGCCTATAATCAATAATATATTTTTGTATTCCTTCTCACCGATTATATTAGATTATTATTGTATTATTTTAACATTCCTAAAACCCTCTAAAACAATTATATTTTTTACGTTTAAGAAACTTTAAATTGATACAAATTATAGTGTTAAATAAATTCTTATTATATAATTTTGGAGGACTTTTGGATTCACCACCGGTAAACACTCCCTCATTCTCTTAAAAAAAAAGTCTGGGTACATCGCTGAGAACCCCAATCCAGCCCGTGATAAACCATTTGGCCTAGCCGGGGATAAATTTTGGTACCTTAAAGTAATAGGCAGAAGTAATATCAGCTGTGCTAAGCTATCTCACTGATAAAAAAAAAAGACGTGGTTGTGTCTCTAATCCCTGACTTATACCTTCCCTTCCCCCCCTCCATAGCCAGTAAGTATCTGTTGTAGCTAGTACATATCTGGGCGTGGGGCCACACACTGTTTTGTAAGTAATATTGTGTTTTAAGAGTCGGGCGGGGTCTTGGCTGGCTCAAGTTGGCCGGCCGGCGAGGCCTCGGTAGCCGATACTTAGTCAGGGGGACGCCCGGCTTGGCTTTGTTTACGTTCAAGGGGTGGGGAAAATTGAGACGTAGAGAAAGAGATACGGGATGAATTTGGAGGTACTATTTTTAAAGCTGCTTTTCTTCTAACTTAATAAACACAATAGTAACAGTTTAGGGTGTAAAGTTTTGTCTGAACGTTTGTAACCAATAAACAAATATGCCAAGGATGGACATAACGAGATCCTACCGATATCACTTTATGTCCTTAGTTATTTGAAATGGTTTGGACCATTCATCTCTACCCTATTGTTCAATTTAGTAGAATTATTTTTTTATTCATTTTCTAGCGCCGCGTCTTACTACCCACTCAAGTCGAACGATTATGTACTAATTACGCTAATGGTTTAAGGGATTATGAAGGCTATATTTATGGAAAATGTATCAGCATTTGCAGTAAATCAAAGGGGAAAACCATTTTGTAAAGAAAAAACACCCTCAGTACACCCGAACAAGATTTGAACCTCAATCTCCCCGTCATCAGCAGTCTAGCCTACTGTGAGAGTAGCGCGTTAGACCATATGCTGCCACCGACGAGGGTACCTTTGTTTCTTCTTTTAATCGTTAGTTAATGTATTAATAATATTTCTCGAAATTAAAATTGGCATATTCGGAACTTAGTGTTGTTTCTTCACAGTAGATGTTCATAAATTATATATAGTTTTTTTAATGTGCCTTAACTATAATGTTGAATACGAGATACATTTGTTAGTACTGAAAGCGAATACACAAACTTGAATTTATTGAGTGTCGTACTAAACAAAAGCATCCACAAATAATCTATAGCCATATTTCAATTTAATTCAGCTAGATTTTTCTAAACGAAGCTAAACTTACATTTAATAAAATCAATGTAGCCTAACAATATTTAGCTTGTTTAAAAACTTGTAAAACGTAAGAACTCGTTCTTAACTATAAGTTGTTAAGTTGTATACGTTTTAGTCATTCGATTCATCATCATAAACAACAAATCTTCCCAGCCTGTGACTGGGTCAGTTTATCAAATTGTTTCCCTCTTCCTTTATCCTCTCACCTATCTTCCTCCTTTAATTGCTTCCATTCTTCTCCTCTCGCTTGCACACTCTCTGGGATGAGTAGCCTGGGGGAGGTTGGGTTGAACCCCAGCGGTAACCAGGTCAGGTGCGTACGAGAGACAGGAGACTGGTCAGGGAGAAAACCAACAAGCTTGGAACAGGGTCTGGCCAGTTTTCTCCCAGATTGGTGGGCTGGGAGTATGAGGGTTGGTGGTGATGAACTAAGTCACCCAAAGCCTCAGTTAGGGAAGATTACAACCAAGAGAAGGTCTACCTGAGGACCTATAAGCGGCAGGCTCACTACTAAGGTGTAGGCTACGATAGGCTTAGTAAGCCGGTGGCCCGAACAAAACAAAGAACTCGAGAAAATCAACTAAAACGTTGAATGTTATTGTCTTATTGATGATTTAAAGCATATGATGCTTGATTTAAGGTGGGAGTGTAGAGAACGCGAGCCAAAGGCGGGGTTTTTGACCAAAATAAATAAAATATTGCTCCAGTAGAAACATTAATGATACTCACATGACTATATCAACAGTTCTTTAATAGCTGTTGTGAGCAAAGTGGAATTAGATGACACACTTATTAAATGAAGAGAAAAAGTTGTCGTAAAATTTTAGGATACCCTTAACAGATATTCAAAAACTGTTGATGTCATCATGGGAAGAAAATAAACTCTGTGTTTACACTGGAGTAATATTTTATTTATTTTGAACAAGAAAGCTTTTGCAAAAAAAAAAAACCCTGCAAAACCAAAACTACTGCTACTGCAAAATCAAAATTACTACTACCTGTGTTCCCTACACTCCCACCTTAAAATGTAGTGCTTGCCCCTTTAACGAACTGAAATAAGAGTGTTAAATATACCTAGGGATTGGAAATATAAAATAACTACTCGGTAGTATGATTATTATTACTAGGTGTATTGTCTTACAACAGGTACATTCTTTTTGTCAATGAACTTAGACCACCAATGTGCCCTGTCCTTTGCCTACTTCTTCAGTTCCCAAAATTTTCTTCTTTCCTTCAAGTCATATAGTATTTGAATCCTCACTCTTCCTAAGCTTCTCTTTCCCTCAACATTTCCTTCTATGACGTCGTACATAAGACAGTTTCTCCTAAGGATGTGTACGATCCAGTATACTTTGCGCAGAAGAATCAAATCCAAAACGGTTCTCTTCTCACCAACTCTTCTTAGAACTTTCATTTGTCAACCTGTATGTCCATCTCTTTTTCATAAGTTTTCTCCAGCACCAAATTTCAAAACTCTCCAAGTATTTGTTTTCCATCTTCCTAAGATCCCAAGTTTCCATTCCAAACAGTGCGATGCTCTAAATGTAGCATTTCATAAATTTCTTCCTTAGTTCCAAACTCAACTTGCTGGTCAGCAGTAACCTCTTCCTGGGCTGTGGCAATCCTTGACCTAGTTTATTTAGTGGTATGATTTAAAATAGAAAATCAAGTTGGTAATTTTGGCAAAGTTAATAGCATTTTTGAAATCTAGTATAAGTTACATCTACAGACAGATCACATAAATTGCGGTATTAATATGTTAAAGTAGATATATTAACCATTTTGGTTGTAAGACAAGACCCTTCTTGTGCCATTGGACAATATTTGAGAAGTAAATGACACCTGCACATTGCATTTCTAGCATCACTCTCAGACCCCGTTAGAAGCCTCTTTAAATTGATGAAATTAATTTTCACACCTCATTTAGGCCTAATAAAAATAGTGATTTAAAAATTAGTAGCCAATATTTGTATAGTAGGGCATACAATCTTTTTTTTTTAATTTGAAATAAATCTTTCCAGACGTTAATATAATCGATATAATAGAATAAATAAATTAAATATATCTGAATCGGTGGTACCACAATATAGTGCGTCAATATCCAGGGACAGATTGGATTGCTGATGATGGGGAGTTCGGTGTTTGAACCCCATTCGCGGATACCGAGGGTAGATTTTCCTAAATGATTTTCTGAGCCTCATCCACACAAATGCAGGGTCGTTTCCTTTAAATTCATACTTTTTCATCCCTAATTTAGTGTATGAGGATACCTTGGGTTTGTGGTGAGAATCAGTTCACCGAAAATTAAATAAAAAAACATGACCAGGTGTTTGATTTAAATATTATTTATTTTAATTTAATATGTACACTTAACTCGGATAGGTGAGAAAAATTTAAAAACTAGAAAAGTTTTTAAAACAATTTTTATATATGTATACATCAAGCCATGTGATTTGAATCTATAACTAATGATAAATAATATAAATTTGTTATTGAGTAAAATGTTATTAGTGTTGAACTTTAAAATAAATATTTGTCTAGTCTAAATGTTCCTTCCAACAAGAATTTTACAATAGCATTTCAACGAGGTCAATTTTCTCTATTATATTTTAATGCATACTTTCAAGTTTTACTAAAAATGGTTGACACGCTGGTGCTGAAAGCTCTTAGCGCTTATTTATATGATTTTATTAAATTACTCAACTAATTTTTGACCATATTAGTTTCAATTTATATTTTATTTATGTTTAGTCGGAACATACTTTATTACGGGATTTAATAATTTATTTCTGATTGGTCAAAGATATTTTAAGTTTTAAGTTCCCCAAGAAAGTAAATGCTGAACCATTCATTAATAATTGATCCCAAAGAATACATTAAGCTCTATACTTTATAAAATATTTGATTACATATAAACTGAGATGATTTCAACCCGTACCGGTTTCTTTTGTAAAATCTCCATATTGATTTTGGATTAAACCACAAGAAAATACGACACGGAGTTATCATGATAGCCATCACTGTGACACGAACACGTTTGTTATTTTTGTTTTGGTTTTTTAGTAATGTAGCTTACTAATGAAGTGAAGAGAGTAAAAAAAAAGAATCTTATTTCAAAACCAAGACCGATCGGTCGACTTAGTCATAAAGAAGATCAGGTCATAAACACATAGATTTTACGACCTGTAGGATTTTCGAATGACTTCTAAAACATTTTCCTCCTTTTCTTCCTCCAGTCTTTTCGTTCTTTTTCTTACCTTTTAACCATCATACAATATAAACATTTACAATGTCATCAAGGCTGGAAGTTAAAATAAAATAACATTTTCGTATAAAGTTTGAAGATGGCGTCAACGTGGGTGTGTTCTTAAATATTTCTCGGTTGTTTTATCTCCTTCGGTCCTTTTTCCCCTCTATGAGGCCGACAAAAGAACAAGCCATTAAATAAATTGGCGAAACAGTGCACGATTTTATAATAAACACATGTATATGTGTGTATAGCCTATATGATGTGACGATTCAAACTGCATGGACATCAGATAAATAATAAATTCGTGTAAACATCGTGTTCTAACAAGGTTTCTATGAGTTTTGTTTTAAAAGATTGGCCTATGTTTGAACTTACTCTTAAAGGGCTTATTTTGCGTCTATTTTCGGTGGTCTGCGTCAGAGGCGTAACCAGGAATTTGTTTCACGGGGGAGAAGAAATCAGATTTGGACGAAGAGTTTTAAGTTTTAATCGTACATGAGCATTCATTAAATATTATCTCCTGAGGCAGATTTAATATTTATAACTATATCTATAAATTATAATACTTATAATTTAATATTTAAATACACAGTATAAAGGAAGGCGGTAGTTTCGGCGGGTGTATGCTACGCCCCTGGTCTGCTTATTATCACATTTTCGGACTATTTACACTGTTAGGGTAGGGATGAGGAAGAAAGGTAGAACTTATGAGCAAGCTTGCCCTAATTTTTACAAGAAGGAAGATTGGGAATACAAATTAGGAATAACACATTAGTATACCAGTTTGGGATTTAATACTGTGACTCAAATACAATCAAACCAGCAAATCTGACAAGACGAAACTTGTGCCTTTTACTTAGTACCCACCGTTGCGACTTCTTTAATATTAAATTAACTAAAAGAAGGGAGTAATTCGTGACGATATAAAATCCATGTTTTCTACGAACTTTTATTTTATGAACTGTGGTAGGTTAACGATTATTACACTTTTTGTTTTTCAGGATAATCAGTCATATAACATAAATAAACAATATAAATTTAATTTGGGTTTCAATTTAACACTTTAAACTGAATCTAGTTTAGCAATGGAGGCCTATATAACTTAATCAGCTCTAGGCTCCAAAACTATAAATTCCTTCCTGTATCCGACACTCACCTACAAATATATTATAAAACTATGGTCATAAGAAATGTGTTTATATTAATGTTTTTAATCTTTCTTCGGTGATTTTGTATGATTAGGTGAGCTAAAAAATGCTATCTGAAACCATTTAATTCTTTTAACACTTTTTATAAAACAATTTTTTTAACTCTCTCAACAGTTCAAATCAAAAACCTACTAATATTTACAACATATTTATTTCACATATTATTTTTCTATTTAATAAACCCCTTGAAGATCAGTTTATTAAAATCACGAATTTAAAAAATAATGTTAGCATAACCTACGCTCTCTAAATACAAAATCAAACATGTAACTTGAGAGTTACGAACAAACAACCTAGAACATCAATCTTAATACTGAGACAATCAGTCCTACCTCAAGGAACTACTCTATCAAGGATAAATTCTTACATGAATTTTGTTTTAAAGTGTATTTACTTTTGTTTGAATCAAAGACCAGGTCTTGTAGTCGATAACCCCTTGGCCACGAGGACAGCATATATAAAAACTATGCATTAAAGCAAATTAAATATTTTTTTATATTAACCTTTCTTAGTATTTTTAAATGTTTATTTATAATAAGCAAGGCTTCTTCTTTTTTGATAAAAATTAGAGAAAAAAGATAGGCTCAAAACTTTAAGAACTAAGTATAAGTAAACTTCTTTAAACGGATGTGGTGCAATTGGTACTTAAGAAGATGTAAAAAGGGAATGGCTGAAAGAGGTTGAATCGGCGGAGGAAAGGTAGAATAATGACGTGGCTATTTTCTTTTTTATTGTTTTATGATTGAGCGAGAGACATGTTAATTGGCATCACTCTTTCCTTCTATTCTTGTGTTCTCCTTTTTAGGTTTAACTTTCATACAAAGTGTCTCAGAGTTGTGAAATTATCAAGTGTAAAACGAATATGCTTCCAAGACACTTTTACTTACACTAAGTTGGATTGGAGGTCTGCTTTAAATTACCACTTTTTTTTAGAACATTCTATTTAAAGGAATGTATAGCTTAATATATTGACTCCACATTGCGTCCCAAGTATCTATAAATACTCCATTTTATGTCAAGAGATAACTCACGCTTATTTAATTAATTTACTACTGTAATTAGGTGTAGGTTTAAAAGGAACGACACAAGAAACTTAGAGAAGATTATTATCAGGAGGTCCCAGTTGCTTGTAACAGTATAGAAAAGCAACATTATAATTTTCAGCTCTAATCAACAACTCTAATATATAGTAAGATTGTACTGTATGTCATTTCTGGTATAAAATGTGGGTGTATAAAACGTACCCGTCAACCTGTGCATGTAAGTTTAGGAACCACCTGTAATAACATTAAACTCCTAACCCCTAACTTAACATAGCCTAACCTAATCTAAAATAACCTAACATAACCTTACCTAAATTAACCTAATATAACCTAGCCTAACCTAACCTAACCTAACCTAACCTAACCTAACCTAACCTAACCTAACCTAACCTAACCTAACCTACATTTTACATATTGAACAAAATCATTATGAATTTAATTTTTACCCCGCAGTTCGTGTAAGGGTAATACCAACCTCGTGTTAGTTGTGCAATTCATGTACACCGACTAATATAATGCGAGGTAATAGTGAATTAATTTTAAATTAAAGATAAACAGCACCTAAGTATGACATGGTGTGACTATGAACTCACTAAAACTTTTAATTTGAATTTAATTCAAACCGTTTTATAAAATATTAGTAAAAATAGCAAATACAAACGTAGATAATTTAAAACTAGGCTTCGGTGATTAAATGAGCTTAGTAACTATACAGATATTTGTAAAGCTATCTATGTTGCTAAGACAACTTACACCATTTCAACCGTGCTACTTACATTAAGTAATTATTTGTTCATTTGTTCTACACCAGCTTCAAAGTGGAGGACAAAGTTTTGTCATTAACACTGAAATACTAACTTTTCGTAGAATTCTATTGATGATAATTTCTTTGTTTACTAAGAAGGACTTACATTTTTATTTAGATGCGAAAATATTTTTTTAGAGAAACATACTAATCGTTTGAGAGGGAATTAACAGGACGCTAATACAAGACTATTACAGTATTGCAATTTAAAAACTAAAGAGCTTCTGACACCTATTTGAAGGGGAAATACACGACAGGAATTTATATCAGGGTGACAACTCTGGCGATTAAAAACCACAAAAATCATCTTAAAATAACTTATAGCTTTCTGTTAAGATCATTACTTCTATTTAGTCTAGTTTCTTTTATAATTTACATAATCTAAATAGTGTGACAATTTGATTAAACATTTTGCGTTAATTTTACCATATATATGTTATGATCATAACTTTAATCTAATCTAGTTTCTTTTATAATTTACATTAATCTAAATACTGTGACAATTTGATTAGTAATTTTGCGTTAATTTTACCATCTACTTGCATATATATATATATATCTGTTATGATCATAACTTCAATTTAATCCAGTTTATTTTATAATTTACATTATATATAGGAATATATATAAATATATTGTACTATATCTCACATAATTATATTTCTTCCACTTTTGTAATTTGCACATGTACATAAATAAAATATAATTATGTGATGCATAGTATTATATACATATATATAGTACTATACAGCATATCATTATATTTTTTCCACCGTTATCCCTTTTGTAATCTGCATATGTATCTTTTAACTCACATTACTAAACATGTTACATTTTATATGCTATATTGTACATATGTTGGTACCTAGAGATCTTAGTTTGGTGTAGACCATATTTTTAACTAACAAACTAATACTTAAAAAGAATAATACATTGAAGTCTGCAATGTGTTTCAGCTCCTTTGTTACTTTTTGTTACAATTGAAACATTTTATTTTAACTAATTTTAAGATAACAAAGCGTTGAGTGTGTAGGCCAGGTAATTAAATTAACAACATATTATAATTTGATGCCTAAATTTGGGTAATCATTCTGTAAACACACACAAAAAAACTAAGAATTAACGTAGTTTCGGACATAAAACATTATTTCAAAATTTATTTTTAGCTTTGACAGTCTTAAAACGCTATAATAATCATTACGAGAGCCAGCCACAGGGGACAACATATAAGTATTGTTAAATGTCACTTTTATATAAGGGTTGACCGCCCTTGTGGTATGGTGGTCAGTGCACCTGGCTACCAACCTAAGTGTCCCAGGATCGATTCCCGGCAATTCTCATGGGTAATTTTCCTGAAAGGGAAATTATTCAAACATTCACCAGGATTTGGTTAATTAGGCTCAAGATAGGCTTAAGTGTTTATACTGCATCCACACCCTCATATATACTATAAACATACCTTAATCTTTTCGAGACATGATGAGAGCTTCCACGTAAAGGATGTACGATCAGTACATTTGGTCGTCAGCTGGGAAATAATACATTAGTACTGGCTAATTTTTTCTACAAACTGAACTACAGGTTGATGTATCCCATGCCTATATATAAGGGGCATTTAATTTAAATAGTTTAAATACTCTGATTAACTCAACACATGACCTATAAACTAGCCTAATATTGTAATAAGCACGACACTAAGTATCTGTGATCAAAATTCATGAACTGCGCTAAATATAAGCAGTTACCAGTAATATTTATACTTGGAAGCTGAACACAGAGGTTACTACCAATTAAATATAACTGGTAGGTTTAAGGAGGGTATTTATTAAAATCACACCCTAGTGCGTCTTTCGCGCTATTAATTCTGGCCTCTTTGTCAACGGTGACCAAGTGCAACGTTAGTTTAACGCCTTAGACCCCTTGGCCACTGCTGTGGGTTCTACCAGTATAATAAACAATTCTGATTTCCTTGGAGATTGAATAATTAATGTAATAACTGCTTTTTTAAAGTAAAAATATTCTGTAATAAACAAATATTAGCTTATATTTTTCCATAGGAGAAAATAGATAACTATTTTACCAAGAATATTTCTAGCCTTGTTGGTTATTTTACAAGCATTAAAAAAGGCAATGTCCTGAAATTAAATGGTAGCTAGAAAGTAATATATGGGGACCTGTTTTTTTAATGACAGATCTGGGCGATCACTGTTATTAACCTAAAACAGATGTTTCTTTATTTAAAACCGTATATTAAAAGTTGACTAAATAAAAAAAAATCAGAATAATATTCTACTAGATCCATCGCTTAGTAAAGATGGTAGGGCCTATCTATTTAATATTCCATGACATTTTTTCATAATTTCTATTTCGAATAAAAGTTTTTCTTCACAAATCTGGTGTCCTCGAGTACTCTGCACGAGATAATGCAAGAATCTCTTCCCCGCCAACCCACGTTTACTAAACCTTTGATCGGATTACTTTTTTTTTTAATCTCCACTTTAAGAATCAAGCTCTCGGGCGTGAAGGGGGAAAAATGAAGTGTTTATAAAGAATAATTTTATTTTATGAGTAACTTGGGCTTTAAATTAAACATAAAGCGCTGAATTTTAATTTATACTAATTGTTATAAGCTATACATTTCAAAGCGTATATTATTAGATATGATTGATTTAAGATATTTAACGTGCACTTTCTGAATCAACTGATATATCAACAAACGATAATTTCTGTGAGCGAGCTCAAAAGGTCTTAACAATTTGGCCGGGAAAGTTTTTTTACATAAATCCCAGGGTTTTTTACATGCCTCATTTGACACGGGATCAACGGCTTTACTTCCACTCCGTAGGAAATTATGCTACAGATTTTTTTCGCTCAAGAAAAATTAATTGACTTTAACTGGATTCGAACCCACGAACATTGGGTCCAGAGGCGAGCACTTTACCCAAAGACCACCGAGGTTGACCATATATCATTATTTTAATAATAAATTACTAGTTGGTTGTTGCTTAAGATGTATATAGACACACAATAAATTATGTATGTTTTTAATATTAGCATTTGGTAGTGCTTAAGCTTTTTAGGATCTTGAGACACCTTTTTGATTAATCACTTTCATGCAGTCCATATTAATAATAATAATATATATTTAGCACCGCGTCTTACTACCCGTTCGGGTTATACGCTTAAGTACTAATTACGCTAATGGATTAGGAATTAGGAGAGTTGAACTTAGAGGAAGTGAACCCGCAATTGCGTGGAGGGAGAGTGGAAAACCATTTAGGAAAAACCACCCCTAGTTCACCCGACCTAGATTCGAACCTCGATCTCCCCGTTCTCGGCAGTCGAGCTCAACACGAATAGCGCGTTAGCCAACTACGCCACCGAGGCGGGTCAGTCCATATTATTTTATTCGAACGCAGTATACACTACTAAACATAGGGGTCTATCCAAAGCCTTAAACCTTCCATCTGTAGCTACGATAAGGCCATCATAAAAAGCCAACATATCCCTTCTATGTTTGTATATCGTTAAATTTGCGCATCTACTTTAACATCTTTGTTATTTTTTTTAGATTTAAGTTTGTGTTAGTTAACGAGGGTTATTGTACAGTTTGATACAGTTAGTCAGAGTTAGCTCTCCTCAATGTTTGATGTGTAGTGACGAGCAGGTATTCTTCTGAAAGCTTGTGTCTATATAATCAACTGCGAGAGAAGTGAAAGTGTTTTGATACCACTGCTTGGAGGAAGGTGTGGAGTTAGCATGTTCGTGCACCGTGCTCACACCTCTAAACACCTTTACTTCAATGTAAGATTTCACAATGAAACGAAGAATAAAATTGATTTATTTTGAGTTTTGAGCGTCCTACTTGGCTTTTCAAGCTTTCAGCAACAACTATTAATTGATATAAGGAGGTTTAACTTTAAGAAATTCCATTCGAACCTGTCTGTAGAAAGGATAAGATATATTTACTAATGAATACACACACACACACATATATATATATATATATAAAGAGAGAGAATTTAAAACTTAGATATAGTGTTCAAAAATATATAGAAAGAATTAATTGATACAATTTGTAAAGTTAATTGATGTAATAAACTAAAATTGCAGTTCAAAATGTATAATTATGTTAGTTTATGGTAATAAAATAATGCAAAATAATGAACATTACACATTTAATAAATAATTCATCATCAATTTAGCAGTATATAAGGTGATGATAAGTCTAAAATACATGAAAACACGTGAAACATGTTTAAAACTCACAGATAACAAAGTAGGTTAGAAAAAACAATGTTCAAGTTCATAATTCTTTCTTTCATTGTTTTGTCTAAACTATTTTGGTATCTGTAAGTTTTAAACATGTTTAACGTGTTTTCATGTAATTTAGACTTATATACTGCTAAATTGATGATGGATTATTTATTAAATGTGTAGTGTTCATTATTTGACAACATGTTATTACCATAAGTTAACCTAATTATACATTTTGATCTGCAATTTTATTTTATTACATCAATTTTATTAAATCAATTACTTAATTGTATCAATCAATTCTTTATAAATATTTCTGAGCATTATATCTAAGTCTTAAATTCTAAATCAAGCCACTCCTTACTTTCAAATTGTTAAGAATGTTTTCTAAAATGGTATAACATATATATTTATTCTGCTTGGCTGGAATTGAACTAAGGCCACTTGTCACTGTACCAACACCACTCTAGGTAATGTTTTCTTTTTTATTAATTGTATTTTATTGCTCAACTAGAAATATTAAAACAATTTCTAAAGATAAAGTTATAAAATGTTCCTTAACTTCAGAATAAAATACTTATCACACCAGAAATTATAATATCTGTGAATTATGATAAACCAATAAGAAATATCTTTTGGGTTTCCAAAAGAATTGAACCAGGCACCTTTGCCTGGATATATGGGACTCTGTATTGGCTATTTATTAAAAAAAACACTATAATTTCACTAGTTACACTAAAAGTTTATTTTTTGAGTCACTGGCATAAGTCAGTGAATGAAAACAAAATAATTGTCTAGGAGTTAAGGCATTTCATATTAGTCTAGGGTTTGTGAATAATACAGTCTGCTTTGCGTACTCTGCTACATTTTTCTTTCCTTTACTCACCACACGCACCGATAAAAACAACATTTGAACAATTTTCCTGTTCCCAATGTGTGGGTTTTTTCTTGACGACATTGACTGTCACTAGGGGAGTGTTCATGTTAGATTATATGCTATAAAAAGGGTGAGTGTAGTGGATTATGTTAGGGTTTGTTTCGAGACGCCTGATATTATATGTAAGTGTCTTAAACTAAAGTTAATTTAAAACCATTGGCATTCATATAAAAAACAAAACAGTAGGTAGATTTTTATGTCTAGCATACTTTATAAATTGTATAGTATCATTTGCCAACATAACTTATTTTTATTTAAATATTAATAAAATAATTTATAAGAAATGAAAAAATTCAATAAACCTTTAATATATTTTGTTAATTCCTACGACCAAGGATAGTTATTTATAATTATAATTAGCAGTCTTCTTTGAGTTCTATCGGCCTACACCAAAATAGTTGTTTGATGTATTGTATTTATCCCTTATTAAAGCTATCATTTTACGATTAAAGTAAATTAATGCAACATAAATAAAATAACTCTTACCAAAGTATAAAATAAGATGAAACTTTTTTTTACAAAATTTTTAACATCTATTGTCAACATTGACTTCGAAAAAGTAATTTTAACATTTTACGTAGACCCTTATGAAGCTCTTTGTGTACACTAGACAAACCCGAAACTGTTAAGATTTTTAATAATATATGAAATTTCTATAATTTGGGAACCACAATTAAAATTATATTCCATTTTCAACTTTCTACTTTACGGATGGTGTAATCGCGAAAATTTTTGACCTCAAGAATAAAATGGATTATTTTTAGCACTACTTCTTACTACTACCCGCCTCTGTGGCGTAGTTGGCTAACGCGCCAGTCGTGTTGAGTCAGACCACCGAGGACGGGGAGATCGAGGTTCGAATCTCGGTCGGGTGAACTGGGGGTGGTTTTTCCTAAATGGTTTTCCACTCTCC
>CABFWO010000597.1:17131-40276 GCA_902155825.1 Timema genevievae | reverse complement strand
TATATATATATATATATATATATATATATATAATGGAATTATGGAAATACATATTATTTATATTTATGTATAAATATATATAATATAGTATATATATAATCCTTTGATATATGTGTATAGTTTACATAAGTATAAATAATATGAATTTCCTTAATCTCATTTTATCATCATTGACGGTGGCGGCCGCTTGGTAGGTAAAGCTCGCTTGCAGTCTCACACCATGGATTTGTTTTAAAAATAAATACTTATTTTATTTTACTTACTATGCAATTTTTACACGATAATAACACAATAATAACACAATAATGGTGCCAGGCTTGGCTTCTTTACAAACTTATCCAAATAAAATTGAATAAGTTAACTACTTAAATAAAGTCTTAGACCAATTGTAAATTTAGAGCTCAATACATATTCATATTCGAAGAACGTGTGCATACAAGTACTACTATTGATAGAACTAAACAAAATATACAAAATTAATATCTTCTACAGTTAAATAAACGATACTGGTACCCTGGTCACGGGGCTAAATGTCAAGGCCACCTATCTTGTGTCCGAGTTTTTATCTCAGCTTAGTGTACTGTGGGCAGTTTTTTACTGATTTAATTCCTACTCCAACCACACAAATGAGGATATTTTTAATCTAAATACTTCCTTCCTCATCCATACCTCATTGGTGTAATTAAATAGGCCTTCATAAGGGATATCCCAGACGGCTGTATAGGCCTAGTTTATTAACGTTCGGAATTTGTTTTTAATTGATTAGGTATATTAGTAAGCTACCCTAAGCGAATTATTCAGCTTAAAATTATTATACAGTGTTATAGGCTATATAAAGTAAGATAATCTCCAGGTATAAATTTGTTTAAATCGTCAAAACACTTTTCAAAATATTTCGAGTTTCTGTAAATTACTTATCGTTTAGCTTTAGACATATTTATTAAGAGCTTTTATTTTTTAGCACCGTGCTTTACTACCATTTCAGGTTATACGTATAAGTATTAATTGCTTTAATGTGTTAGGGTTGAGTAAGAATTAATTTAGAGAAAGTGTATCCGCATTTTCATAGAAAGTAGAAAACCATTTTGGATAAAACACCTTTATTACACCTGACCGGGACTTAAATTCCGATATTCATATTATTGGTAGTCTAGTATAACAGGAGAGTGACGCCTTAGACCATAAGGCAATATTTTCCTTGTGGTATGACCAAATGAAATCTAAATATCTAATTCGAACCAAATAACTTGAATCAAAACATTTCGGCCGTAGCTCCAAATTGTAGAACTCTATTTTTTTAAGTTTGGGGCCACGTACAAGAATCAAAATCCATCATAATCTTGAGGTTTAAAATGTTCCCAATTTCAATATTTTCCTTATATGAGAAGCTCAAGACCAAAACAAATAAAGGAGATTTTTTTTTCCACTTAAGGATTCAAAATAATTTGTAAGCAAACGCATGCGGCTCTTGAAGCACCTAGTAGCTTTGTGATCATCCTAAGACCAGCTGATTGGAGCCCAAGTCGGGGAGCCCGTGTGTCTGCTATGGAGGTTGCGAGGGATGGATGCTGGGAAGACACTCTTGGTCGCCATCTTCCATCACGCTGCTTGATCCTCATTAATAAACTAGGAAACCCTGCGTAACCCCTTCTGAATATTTAGCAGTAACATCTGTCCCCTCCCCCCCACACCCCTCGTACCGTCAAAAACCCTCTACCCCTTTCACCCTTGTACCCTTCACCCCCGTGGGGGACGAATAACAAGAGAACCTGAGTACAGTCTATGACAGAACACTATTTGATCCTTTTGCACACAAGAGTCGTGCTAGCAGGAATATTCGGTTAAGATTAAAATATAGGACAACTAAATCTCTAGCCTTTTTAAATAACTCTAAATTAAGGTTTGGTGAAAGGGGAAGTGAGAATAGGGCTTTGTTTTTGCAGTTTTTATATCAAAACTTTTATTTTTGTCATAATAAATCAAATAATTATCCAGTATAAACATAGTTTAATTTTCTTCAACTGGTGATCGCAACAGGTTCTTTAATATCTGTCAAGGGCGTCATGGTATTTAATGACAACTTTTTCTCCTAATTTAAAAAGTTTCTCACCTATTGCCACTATGCTCATACAGATATTCAAGAAGTGTTGAGGTCACCACGAGAAGAAAAATAGACTCAATGTTTCTAATGGAGAATTATTTTATTTACATACATACTTTTCAAATAAATTGAAAAACTACGCCTAGACATGGGACTTGAACCTACAACCTTTGGCTTAGTGCATCAACGCTTTACTAACTGAGCTATCCAGGAATTGTCCCATGCTCAGGATCATTCTTCACTCATACATTAAGTTGCGGCTGAAGGGAGAGCAAGTATTTTTACAATTTTTATAGAATTGAAATTTTTTGGCCAAAATAAATTAAATATTTTTTCAGTAGTAACTTAGAGTTTAGTTTTCTGTATATGCTAATATCAACATATCTTAAATATCTGTCAAAGGTGTCCTAAAAGTTTGTCAAAACCTTTTAAATAAAGAGAAAATGTTTTGACAAACTTCCAGGACACCCTTGACAGATATTCAAGATCTGTTGATATTAGCACGTGCAGAAAACTTAACTCTATGTTGCTAATGGAATTTTTTTATTTATTTTGGCCAAAAAAGTATAATGCTATAAAAACTGTAGAAATTACTCTCGTTCCCTTTTGACGCACCTTAAGGCACAGTCTGTAACATACGTGTGGATATCATCGGCTACTAAGATCTATATTACTGATATCACAACCACCAGCGACTCGGCTGTGGCTTTATACTGCCAATAGTACAAATACATTGTACTGTACATTCCAAGTGAATCAAGATGTAGGAAAGCAACGCTATTTAACTAAGTAATTAGGTTTATTAAATTAATTTTAATCGCTTATGTATTGCTAATCTACTCACTTTATATCCTAACCTAATACTTTGTTGTAGTAACGACATAAAACCTAGAAACATTAATTTTATTGCTATTTTATTTCCTAAGCACAGTATAAATTCATTGCATTGTTAACAATTTATACTAATTTATAAAATATATATATATTAACTCCTAATCATTCGACAATCATTTTAGTAGTTTTACTATATTAGTAGAGAAATGTTTAAAATATAATCAACATTTTAGGCTCCCTAGGATCTAGCAAGTGTCTAAATACACTTAACCAAAGTTTTTTATGTTAACAGACCAATATTAAATTTATTTTAAAATTGTAATCCATATTTAGGGTCCCTAAGAGTAAGACCAGTATCCAATTACCCATAAAATCAATTATTATTATTGAAATAATGTGATAGGGTAAAGGCCTTGAATTTCTGTTGAAGTGTTTAACTTTCTTTTGAAACAGTGTGTGTACCATTGTGGCGAATAGTAACTAGAAATGAACCAGTAAGAAGAAGTGGAGGAATAATAATTAATTGGCCACAGGGCACATCAAGACAGCGCTGTATTTTTTGTTGTTGTTGTGGGAGGTTTCCGAATAATAAAGAGAGAGAAAATAAATTGAGGGGATATCCTTTGGTTAGAGTTTTAAAAACAACACTTTAAAGGCAGGTAATTAAAATATAAACGCTTCATTTTGTTCAATAAAGGTTTTAAGAAATTTAAACCTATGTGTTTCGTGTTTTTTTTTTCTAAACTTTCCGACAAACCTTGTACTTTGGTACAGTTTTTGTCAATTATGTTATGTTCTCTTGTTATCCGTATTAACTTCCACTAGTTCTCTCCCTTCCCCACCCCTAATTTCAAAATCGATATTACACTTCAGCCCGTTATCAGTTTGTCCCATCACCCTTCGGTTTTGAGCGCCATTTTTCTATTTATCATGTAAGGGAGTGCTTATTGCCATAATTTTGATTGACCGTCAAAATAATAGACAGGGGACCTTATTTTCGTTTGTGTGCTCAAGCTGAAGCGGCTAGCACTACATTCAATATGTTTGCCGAACCAATAATCAGATAAGGCTGTTGACATTGAGAGAACATGGCAATTGATTTGTTTCTAGTTTGTTGAAAGAGGGGTGAGGGCGTGGAGCAGGGGTTGGAAGGGATTTAAATAAGTGTCTTCTCAACATTAAAATAAAGATTTTGGCTCAAATTAATACATCCTGAGGCTTATGGTTAGAATTGAATATAAATATTTAAATTGTTAATGGGTATTCAAGTCCAACGCTAAATTTTTTGTTTGGCCCCTTTGAGTGAAAATAAAACAACAACTCAGACTTTTCCCTGTCCAATAAACTAGAGGGGATGATTGTCCTCCTTAATAGGGGTGGGTGGGAAATCTATCACGTCATTTAGTGACAGCCAAACGTGGCATTTTCTTGAATAGGGGCCCCGCCCATGTTAGAATGTTTGGACAGAAAATGTGTCCGAGGGATAAGAAATTGTTTGAGGCATGTCGACGAGGAAAGTGTTTTCCTTTGAAAAGGACATAAATATATTTTATCATATCTTATATCAAAACCAGACACACATTTTTCGATTCAATTACGATTACATCAAATTAGCAATACATTTTTATTCATTTATTAATTTGTGTTGAAATAAATTTATCCTAATCATATTTTTATAATGTTTTATGTAAATTTAATGGAATTTATCTTAATTTATTTTAATTAGTAGTGACTATGACTTGCTAACTATATTTGTGGCATGGCACTATAATTTAGAAAACTCTTATTCCTTCAATTTATTGCATAGCTAATATAATTATTTTAAATATTTGGTGATAAAAATTTTTTATTAAAGTTTTAAGATACTTTCAAATTTAATTACACTTGCCCATTTTGTTCCATGGTTTTTATTATTTTTATCCAATGTTATTTATGATTATTTATATCAAATTAAATATTGTATAAATGTTTTTATAAATGTTTTAATGATGAAGGTTAATATCTAATCTGATGGTTTTCTCCAAAGACATTTTATATCTCAATTTGATTTCACATATTTTAAACAAGTACAAGGAGTAGAAGTGTACTATTATATTATAATTGTCATTTTGTCAAATGTTCATGGTTTTTATCTTGCTTTATTATACACCCTACCACACTTTTAATTTTTAACTTTATAAAAATAGTGGTCCGCTGTCTTAATTACAATTTTGATACTCCTTACTTACAAATCTTTATAATGTTTTCTAAAATGATGTTTTAAGATAATGTTAACTGAGACACTGAATATTAGTATATACGAAAATTGGTATTTTACTTATACTAACTAGAGTTACTGCACACAATTATAATTGAAGACCCTGGTGAATCGAACAGGTCAATTTTCGGACATTTTTCAGGATATAAAAAAATTGTTTACAAAATTAGCAAGTGTAAATAGACATATGAAAAAAATATATGTTATTTGCATGTTGTAAACAAATAAAATTTATTTTCATAAGTCCATTCACACTCTTTATTTTCAGAAACAATATTTTTGTATCTCTTGAAAAAAGTACGAAAATGGAGTTGTCTCGTTATTGCACGGGCTTTTCAATTGCAAAAGATTTTCTACTTTCTCATATAAAAATTAATGTTCTCATGAACATGCTCAGCCTTAAGATTATGATGAGTCTTTACGTTTTATATACCCCAGAGCTATTACGTGTGTGTGTTACAATTATCTCTGTGCCTCTGTTTTTCTGTCCACATGTATGCCTGTTTATACCTAGAGCCACAGCCAAAGCACTGTTAAAGTATTTCCTTCAAACTAGGTATTTAGATATTATTTAGTCACACCAAGATACGAAATCGTCTATCTAAAAAAAAAAAATCTAAGTTAGCTCACTGATGATTATTTTTTTAATTTGTACATTTTCTTAACTGTTTTCAACGATTTTGATACAAATTAATATATGATAAGTATTTAAATGATTGATTTAGATGATTCAGAGAAAAATTATTTTAGAGGTAGCCTAGTTTAGCCTGACTGATTTTTGAAAATTTTAAATATTTCAAAAACTGTTTTAACGATTTTGTTCATAATTGGTATTTGTGGATTGTTTTACATAGTAAATAAGAATATATTTTTGTTTATTAAAAATATATTTGATGGTAGTTTACTGTGGACTGATTTAAGAAAATACATTTTAAAATATCGCCTACACCAAATATGGTTAAAATGTATACCTTAAAAGTGTTTCTTATAGTTATAAAATTAATATGTATTTTCCTTATGAAAAAATAATAAAGGGTAGTTTATAAATAGTTTTTTTAATCTTTCATAATCTTTAACAGGCTATATGATAGAATAATCACTCAATTGTATCGTGTTAGTATTTTTGCTATTTGACCTGAGAAAAGTTGCAGGATATAGAACATATCTATTTTAAAATGTATGCTTCAAATAATAAATGCGCTTAGAATTTTTATAATCCATGAGGGAAACATAATCTGTTTGTTGATAAATAGGATGAGGGTGAACTAGGGCGTGGGTGGGAATGATGGGAGCTCGTGCAAAACCTAGTTTAGTTCAGACTAACCACTAACCCAAACTTCTCAATCGTGCCATCTGAATTCGATAATGGTTCAATACTCTACATGAGGGACGTACACAAAGAAAAAAACAACAAAAAAACAGGCAGCGTCTGTCAACTAGAAGTGTACATACATTATGGGAGTGAGCGAACAGGTTAATTGGAAATTCCTACGTTCCTGCCCTCTTTCAATACGTCCATACCGATCCCCTAAGCGCTGGACACTTATAAGATACCCCTCAAACACAATCTAGTTCAAGTATTGAATATCTAGTCCTTGACACGCAACTTAAGAGCCCGTCTCATCAAAAGGATAGCATTTATTATTGATTTACCAGCGATATCGAGATCACTTTTGTAGGTTTTTTTTTTCAATTTTAAATAAATATTTTCCAATTTGGTTAAAATATAGTAAAACGGTTTCACTAGTCTCAAATTCACTGTTTGTTTTTTTTTAAAAAAAGAGTCGATTGCAGAAAACTACACCACAAAACGACACCTGGTTCAAGCTTTATTACTTATTTAAGTTTGCTGCCCATTGATTGAGATATAAAAGGTTACTTGATAACCCTAGTATAGGCATAGATGGCATCATCAGACTACTGGACAGCCACTAAAATATTTAATTTATAATAATATTTTTTTAAAAACACTCCCTATAACTATGTTTCTTAAACATTAAAATATTATTCTAACAGTTTACTTTTAATTTCTTACGAACAAAAATTCGTATATTGATTTTAATGTATTAATTTATACCTTTATTTGACTAAAAAAATTTGCACCCATTCATATTAAAATAGACTCCTTTTGTCAAATTTGAATTATGATCTAAATAAGATTCTTCATGTAGGTAATTTATGTATAAGAGCTTTATTCATTCCGAATTTCAGCTATGTTATTAGTTATAACAAGCTTTCTTATGAGTTGATTATTTGACAGAGTCATTACAAATTATACGTTTACTAAGATTCGAATTAATAATTAAAATATATGGGCTTATAGATATTTTATAATTTTAATATAGGTTTGAATTAAATTTGTACTCATATAGGTACATGAGAATACGAATATAATATGAACTGAAAGGGGTTTGAAATAGAATGCGAGCTTAGAGCTATATTTATGCAGTTTTTATAACAAAAAATATTTTTTCGTCCAAAATAAATAAAACATTTCTTGAGTTGATATGTATAATTTAACTTACTGGGCATATTATTTGAACCATTCTGGAATCTTTTCCTTGAGACTAATTTCATTTAAACAAAAACTTTTTAAGTCAAGAAAGAAGTTATGGTCAAATTCTACTATGTCTATGAGAAATATTCAAGAATTGTTGAGATTACTATGATATGCTAGCATCTAAACTAAAAATATTTACAAAAGCAAAGTTTTACTTAGTTTGCCCTAAATTTTTTTTGCTATAAAATTATTTTTAAAAAAATACGGACCTGAAGGTGTAATTGAGAAGAACGCAATTAAAGCCAATTTTTTTTAGTGTTTAGTTAAAAGAAGCTCTACCAATATAATGAAATAGTGATTCAATAGAAACGTTTAACTTAATGTTTTTATTCATTTGTAATATAAACAGATCGTGTAAAGTACATGTCTTAGGCATCCTGAAATATGAAGTTTAAAGTTTCTGATCAAATTCCATTATGTTCTTAAAAATATTCGATAACGGTTAATATTACTATGTGTGACCGCCTGTGGGATCTACTGGTCTGAATTCCTTGATACAGAAATATAGGTCCCAGGTTTTATCCTTGCCACTTCCAGTCTTCCAGTAAAGCGGTGAGTCTGGAACGGGGTCGATGCAATCTCGTGAGGACAAATGAGGAGCTATTTGGACGAAAAAATTGGAAGCTTCGGTCTATCTATATCCACAACTATCATATTTTAACTATCATCACCAACAGACGGTGGAAGCTTGGTTAATATCTATCGATTGCGGGCTGACGCCATGGAATTATTACTAAGTGTATAAAGTTTAACTAAATGAATCTACTGAAACAATATTTTAATAATTTGTATGAAATTTTTTTTTGTTTATAAAAACGGCAAAAATGTTGACCTGAACTCATGTTCCCTTCTACCTCAACATACAATTGACTATGAAATCATCACAGCAGTAATGCTAGTATCTAAGTACCAAGCTCCCTCCTTTGTCTCCACTGGAGTCATATCTAAGGGTGATATTGATACAGTAGGATAGGGGTGTGGGAGGAGAGGGGTATTCCCAGTGTTTGATNCCCCCCCCCCCCCAATATTAACCCCTTCCACCCCCCCTCTCCCGGGCACTCGGCTGACAGGCTGCAATCATATACAATAGCATTGCCGAGTGTATGACGATACGTCACACAGCCTGCTCTAGCTTGTCGCCCCTGAGGGCTTATACCGTCCTGTTTAACGATACTGATGTGTGGGTTTGAGTCCCGAGAGGTGAAAGGGAGGGCGATTTTGCAAACAGAAAGTGGAATATTGTTTTTACAGCGTCTTTGTTTGTGTGTGAACCACAGTTTTTTCCTCATCCGGACTATTTAGTTTCACAAAAAGGGAGTTAGAATTTAGTGGGTGAGTACCCGAATTTGTGTATATGGAGCGTGGAAAACCATTTGAGAAAAACCCTTCTTAGTACGCTTATTCGGGACTTTAACTTTGAGATTTACTTCACTGGCAAACCAAACCAAAAGATAATGACTTCTTAGCTCTCGTGCCCACCAATGCACATACATAGCAGATTCTTTTTTACCAAGATATCACGATCTTTTGACTAGAAACTGGGACTTACTCCTAAAAGAAGAATTTCAAACCTAATCAGGCGTTTGCTATCCGCCTTTTAGGGTTTTTTAGTATCCTGTCAGGCTAGACCTGTACGCCTATGTACTGAGCTAATGGGCTAGGGATTAGGAAAATTGAATCATCAAGAAGTGTACCCACATTTGCATGGGGAGAGTGAAAAACATTTAGGGAAAATCACCTTCAATACACCCAACCGGGATTCGAACCCCAATTTATTTCCCCGTCATCGGCAGCCAGTCTATTGCGAGAGTAGCACCTTAGACCATGCGACCACTGGAGCGGGTCACTACTTTTTAAATAACATGGAATTTCTAAACGTATGACCCGCCTCAGTGGCGTAGTTGGCTAAAGCGCTTGTTTCGTGTTGAGCTAGATTGCTGAGGACGGAGAGATCGAGGTTTAAATCTCGCTTTGGTGAACTGGGGGCGGTTATTTTTAAATGGTTTTCCAATCTCCCTCCACGCAAATGTGGGTTCACCTCCTTTAATTCAACCTTCCCAATTGCTAATTCATTAGCGTAATAAGTACTGAAGCGTATAGCCTGAAACTGTTGGTAAGACGCGGTGCTAAATTATTATTATTAATTATTGTTATTCTGAACGTATGCAACACGTCTCAGCACTTGTGTAGTTGGTTCCTTTGATGACCTGCCTGCCACCGAAGCCTAAGGGGCATGGAATGTTAATATATTAATTTGATACCTGGGTTTGATCCTTTGAGATCCCTGAAATACATATTTGTATTTGGGTTTATCCTTCAACCCAGCTTCTGTAAATTACCCTTATCCAATATTGTTATATTGGTCGAGGGGAACGGAAGTCCTGTTTTAACTCGACCAAAGAGAATTTAGCCTGTCTGTATTTCCAGTGATTATTACCAAATTCATGGGCCTATTTTAAAGAAATCTGGCAGGGACATTCTTTGAAGCTAGGTTGAATGACTTGAGTATATAAGTTTTTATTTTGACACTCATTGCGAGACTGACGTCTTAGCTACGTAAACAACAGATATCTATGAATATAATGCAGTTTTGCGGTCTAGATTTATCACTCAGGAAAAATATCAACTTTAAATCCACGGAGAAGTTAGAGAAGATATTTAAACATCAATACCAAAGTTAAATTTTAAGATTCTAGTAACGATAATAACATAATATAATTCTTAGCGTTAACTTTGAAAAATGACACCTAGACACGGGAGTCGAGCCCGGGACCCTTGGCTGAGCACACCAATACTCTACCACTTAGCTATCCAGGATTCGTCCAGTGCTCAGGGTCATTTTTCGGAGTTTACGAATATTGTAATACTCGACGTGGTTATATCTTTAACCTAAATATTATTTTGATCTCCTAAGCTTCGTTATTCGCGTACAGTTAATTGTACAAGATTATGCTTTCTCAGTGATATATTTACCAATTTTTGTAATGGAAGGAACAAGGAGTATAGTTCACAGCGCTACTACTTAATATGTTTCAACATTCTAATTATTATTGTATTAATTCAATTGGTGAAAATGAAGGGTAGCTTTAAGGGACGAGCTGCATCATTTGAGCGGAGTAGATATTGCAAACTCACAGAATTGCATCAAATATATAAAACCACCCCAAATGTACTACGCTGAGATTAGAACCTTGACCATTCCATCACAGTTCACGTAACCACGTAAAAACCGTGTCTGGTGTTTGTGTCAAATGTCCAAAATGTATAGTAACGTTTTAGATAGGAGTAGCTGTATGTATGAATATGTGCTTAAAAATTACGTCTACACGATAAATATTCCAAAAGAAATATCATATTTTATGTTTCTTTAATAGCCATGTTTTAGTTTCCAGTATAAAAAAATTGTAAGATTTATATTTGTTTTGCTTCTAGGTATTAACATTTTTTGGCTCATAAATTTATATTCAAGCTGCGTACTATGGCAGATATGAGTAAGCAACATATTCTGGCGTACAGGAATGAAATTGTGGCACTTATTATATAGCTAGTTTGTTAGAATATTGTAATTAACATGAAATAACCTACCTTAATATATCCCAAAACCTACGCGAACAGAGTTTTCAAATCCTCGTACACAATAAGTTCAAACATTTATATAGACTTTCCGTGTTAAAGTAAGTTTCTCAGACACTATTATATCTGGAAAGCTCAGTCACGAAGAAGTATCGGCCTACTGTTCACAACTTTTAAATTGGAAATATAGGGGAGTAGAAATAAAAATCGATTGTCGAAAACACGTGTCAGTGGTAGCGAGGAAAAAATACATAAGCCTCGTCTGGTCTGATTTTCTGGTGAGTGAGAGCTCGGGGCCAAAATCCTGACCGAGAATATTAAGGTAACTTTTTTTCTTAAACGAGCTCACACTATCCCTTCACGTTAATCCGGGCCCTTAATTATTCATTCTATGGCATTATAAATTCAAAAGTTAATTGCCGAACTTATAAAAGTACTCCAACTATCCATATCTTAAGCCAGTTCTATCCAGTCTCACTCATTACACCCTATCCCGTCATGAATACATTCTCGTTAGATTTGTAATTTAAAACATTGAGCACGGTTCTAGATTCTCCCATTCGTGCTGAATGTCCTGCCCCGTAACCAGTGAAATTAGACTAACCTAACCACGTCTGGTTATGACTACAGGTTATGTAACTCATCATTATATAAACCCCTTCATTCTACATTATATTCCTACCTCTTTAGACCTAATGTTTCCTCTAATTATCCTACATTTTTCTAACGCACTAGATTTATTTTTGTCGTGTTAGGTAAGAGACCACGTTTCTCAGCCACAGAGAACATCCAGAAAATCTTTTATTTTGTATTTTCTAAGTTTTACATTTCTTGACAGCAGGCGAGATGCTAACACTTACTGACCAAGTATACATTTCCTGACTGTATTCTTTTCTTAATTTCAACTTGTGTTCATTTATTTTAGAGATGGTTGTGGGTACACCTCCTTTAAATTGTATATTCCCTATTTGTACCCAAACCCAAATGGGTTGTGGCATGTGGTACCCAAAAAAATAATCAAAAGATTGACGAAAAATCTTGAGCAAGGCAGCTCTTATGAAAACAAACCTACCCTATCAGAATGAGTGTCCTTAACTATATGCTTTGAGTCTTAAGGTACCCATAATTATTGGCTAGTTTTAATTATATTAAATATTTTTGTAGTACTTGATAACCTTCAGGTTCATTTGATTTTACTGCCTGATAGCTAAGTTCAGTTGGTAAAGAGTATGTACTGGAAGTGATTCCTGGTACAATTAATGAAGTGATTATTTTTTCAAAGGGAATTTATTTATTAGCTCCGCTTCTTACTAACTGTTCAGGTTAAACGCCTATGTATTATACGCTAATCTTAAAACTAGGACAGACACAACACATAGCCCCCATCTGTAAATTCATCACTGTGAAAGGGTAAACCCACATTTCAACAATAATAAACTTTTCGGCCATACCAGGAATCGAATCTGAGACCCTTAGATCCGTAGGTAGACGCGCTACCAACTGAGCTAAGTCTTCGGAATTTAAATGAAACTTCCCATTTTCAGAATAATGCGTTTACCATTGATTAAGTGAGTATTGGGAATAATCTACAACTTAATTTATTGGTATTTCCTGTGATTATTTTATCATTTACTTTAAAAAAATGCATTTTAAATATGCCACATTCAAAAAACCAAACAAATTTTAAAATTCTACTAAATGAGCTATTAATTCCTGGGATTTTACCTATAGAGTGAAGCGATATTCATTAATTACACAAATCAACCAGGAATGAGGACGATATAATTATAGAGAAAATGTACCTCTGCACTTGCTTAGAGGAATATTTGGAAGCCATTTACGAAAATCCATCACCCTCAGTACACTCTACCGAGATTTGAGCCCCAATATCCTCATAATTGTGAATACAGTTTAACATTAGAGTGACTCATTAGACAATACGACCACCGATGCGTGTAGGATTGATAAGTGATATCCGTGAGCTATGGTCACGTTATGTCTTGCCTTTTATTTTATTGTCCAATTTAGTTAAGATGAACCTTTTTTGACAGTTTTAAAAGTTACTAACAAAATTTTCTTAAATTTAAATTCAAGTCATGTGATTTGCAGCTGTAGCTTTTCATAGATGAAATAAATAACTATGAAATAGCCCTATTACTAATAAAGTAAACTGTTATTATCGCTGACTGCAATAAAATATGTTTAAACATTCTAAAAGTTCCTTCCTAATAGAATACTTTAATAGCAATGCTCAACTCAATAAAAAAATATTTTTTCTCTAGCGTAATCAAGTTTTTTATGTCAAAAATTAGTCCAGTTCAAGAATTGTTCAGCGCTTGTACTGCCCATTTCATGAACTGGACAGCTCCAATATTTACCTAATTCATGAACTTAATGAGTGTTTGTCCTGTGTGTGAAATGAACAAGCGATGAACAGGTTTGGTATTTAAGTTAAATTAGATTTAAATCGTTTTAGAATGTAAGGTTGGATTTAGGTTGGTGTAGTTTAATATATAATCTTAAAAATAATATCAGTTCAGCTTGTAGTAGATAATAGAATAAGTCCTAGTTAGTAAAATAAGCAAGATTAATGCAATTTTTTCCCAGTTCGTAAAATGGTCTAGCGAAGAAGCCAGTTCGTAGAATGAGCAGAAATTTGCCCAATTCATGAAATGAGAAGTTTATTGGGATGTAACATATATAGCTTGAGTGATACCAAGATAGAATATCGAGAACTAAGGCGGCCATCTTGCTCACCCCTCTTCCACCATCATATTTCTCATCATTCTAAAGCTCGATATTAATATAGAGGCACTCGCTACGGTGGTCGTATCATCTAGACTAGACTGACGAATATAGGACTATCAGGGTTCGATCTCTGTCGGGTGTATTGAGGGGGGTTCCCCCTAAATGGTTTTCCACAATGTGTTCACACAAATGTAGGTACATTTCCTCTAAATAAAACTTTCCTAATCCCCAACACATTAGTGTAATCAGTACATAGGCGCATAAATCAAACGGGTCGTGAGACGTGGTGCTAAATAACTATTTATTTATGGCCCGCCCAGGAATTGTTAAGGTTGAATAGAGAGGAAGTAAACTCGCTTTTGCACGGAGGGAGAGTGGAAAAACCACCTCGAGTTCACCCGAGCGAGATTCAAGCCTCGATCTTCCCATCCTCGGCAGTCTAACTCTACACGAAACTGGCGCGTTAGCTAACTACGCCACCAAGGCGGGTTAAAGAACAAGAGTTGAAAGCAGTATTTTGCATTTCTATAATTCAAAACTCTTTTGGGCAAAGTAAATAAAATTATCATTCAGTTTAAATATATAGTTTAATTTTATTCACATGGTGACTTCAACAGTTCTTTAATATCTGTCAAGGGTGTCATGGAATTTAAAGACAACTTTTTCTCTTTATATAGCCTATAGGCTTCTCATCTAATGCTGCTATGATAATGGCAAATATTCAAAAACGGTTGATACTACATTGTGAAGAGAAAAACTAAACTCTTTGTTTCATTTGGAGTAATATATAATTTTATTTGCTAAAAAAACTGTAAAAACACATACTTTAACTCGCGTTCCGTACACGCCCACCTTAAACAATATCAGTATCTGAATAAGTTATTGTCGGAGGTCATTATAATCACTTAGATGATAGATTGTCCTGTCCTATCTTATATTTTATGCTCTGCCTGAGCCCGTGTCGCCTTAATTCTTTACGAGATTTACAGGGACCTTTACGACGGTAGGGGGAGATATTAGGAGAAGGGTAGATATGGGAAGGAACTAATGTAAAAACAAAAACCTTCGAGTGATGCTTTTAGTGGGATTGCCCTAAGTTAAGGGTAACATTATGAATCCATGACTGGATACCATTTAGGGGTTACTTACCAATGACGCACTGATGCATGAAGAGTCTTCTTAGCGAAGAAAGGAGGGGGATAGGGGTATACTTTGTTTCTACTCGTTTAGATTGTGTTGTTTTTTATTTTGAGAGGTGGGGAAAGATATACATAATAAATTATCAATGAGTACATTCAAACACACAATATTAGTTTTTTACACAGCGTCCTTTTACCTGTTTAGGCTATACGCATATTATTTACTAATTACACTAAAGAGTTAGTGATGAGAAAGGTTGATATACGTTTCTAGACTTTACTTTAATCCCGGAATTAAGACGTTTCCTGTGAAACTTCGTGGAAAATGAGCTATTTTCACATTTTCATAAAATTTTTACTTTCTTTCGACACCTCGGAGTAAAAACATTGTGATCGTCAAAAAAATCCAACTCGAAATTTTGATAAATGTCGATGTTTTATGACCATATTAAACCAAAAAAGTTGTTTTTGCATTGACGTATGTATGTACCTCGGGCTAGAGCCAAAACTATTTTACATAGAGAAATTTTCCTATTTTCTTAATTTATCCGCAATTATTTGAGATAGGAAAGAATGTATTATTGTAAAGTTGTAATATTATTATAGATAAAAATCTTTTATTTGAAATACAGTTTCATAAAACCAATAATTTCTGAGCTATAATCAAATATATATACTTTTTGATTCAGGACTGAAAATGAATTTGATTCTTATTCTCCTTGGTGGACATATATGTTTATCTTTTCTCGATTTTTACTTTCTCTCTATCTTACAGGTAGAGAAAGTATGGTGATCGTCAAAAAAATCGAACTCGAGATTTTGATGAATCTTGACGTTTCATGACTCCCTGAATCCGAAAAAGTGGTTTTTGAATTTTCGTCTGTCTGTCGATCTGTCTATACCTCCAACTAGAGCCTAAACTATTTTACCGATTGAGCTAAATCTTGATATCTAGGGTTTTCATAGGGTTGCTCCAAGGGATTTTTGGAATTGACTATCTACCCCTAAAATTAAGGGTAGTTTACTGAAGGGAAAAAAGAGAAAAAGTCGATTTTCTCAAAATCGGCTCTAACGATTTTGATTAAATTTCATTTATGAACATTAATAAATATTCCAAACAAAATGGCTACTCTCAATATTTCGGCAAAATGGCTTTAAGGGCTCCGGTCTGATGCGTAAATTAACATTTTTTATAATAGCTCCGAAACTATTTGAGATATGAAATTACTTAGCATTACAAATATGTATATATATTTATAATACAGATATTTTATCCGAAACATATTTTTATAAAATCAATAACTTTCAATCTATACGCAATTATATGATTTTTTTAACTTTTTGGACATTAAAGTTTAAGTATTGCGACCGTAAAAAAAAACTAACCTGAAATGTTGATGGATGTCGACGTCTCATGACCCCCCGAACCCTAAAAAATAGTCTTTGCAATGCCGTCTGTCTGTGTGTCTATAAAAACTTAAAATTAAGGGTAGTTTACTGAAGGGCGAAAAGAGAAAAATTTGGTTTTCTCAAAATCTGCTCAAACGATTTTGATTAAAATTCGTATCTAGGCGTTGATTAAGATTATAAATAAACTGGCTATTTTCATTTTCCTATGAAAATGATTTTTAGGGTACTTTACAGAAGCGTTAATTTCCGTATCTCCACAACTATTTGAGAAACTAAACAACTTATCATTGCAAAATTGTAGGACTATTAGAAATAAAAAACTTTTATTTGACATATATTTTTATAAAAGCAACAGTTTCTGAGATATTTGCAAATATATTAATACAATTTTGTGAGCTCTACTGTTTCCAAAACTTTCATGAAGTTTTTCTCAGGAACTGAGAGCCTATACATACCTAATCACGTCGTTCCCTTACGGGGTAGGCAAGAAACTGTGCATTTAGCTCATATAAACAACTACTACTTACTTATTCCATAATCAATAACTTTCTCCCCACCTACCAAACAATTCTTTCATACTCCTTTCGCTTCAATAACATCCATATACCAAGTCATACATGATATTTATTCTTAAAACTCAATTTTTTGCTTATTTTTAGATATCCAGCAACAACATTTAGCTACGTCTTACACGGCCTACCCCTTTATTTTAATCTATACATTATAACTTCATAAATTTGCTTCGTTACTCGATCCACACTCATCCTCTAAACCAACGTAGGACACTTATTTCACAATCATCTATTGGATTCACTTTCAATCCGCACTCCTTCAGCACCCAGTCATTACTGACTTTGTCCATACGAGTTTCTCCACATACATTTCCTAGATGTCTCATTCCAACTGAATTCACACTTATATTTTGTTTCTCCTGACAAACCCATGATTACCACACATTTAACAATGTTGGCGCTAACACACTTTTATATACCGCCATCTTTGACTTTCACGATACTACTTTATTCCTTGCAATAGTTCACATACACCCAACTATTCTCCGATATGCATTCACCCTTCTGTCAATTTCACTATCTAGCCTTCTACTTTCATAGAACATTCTGCCCATGTACACTTCTTTGTTCTAACAATTTTCCTTTTATACTAAGCTGCCAATCATTTCCTGATCCTTCCTTATCAAAAACTATCACCTTAGTTTTGGAGACATTTATACGAGGATCCATTCTGCCTGTCGAGACATTCAAACGATTTTATGCAATATGCAAGTCCCTTTCACTATCAACCATCAATACGGTGTCATCTTCAATCTACATATAGCAGAATTTTACATTCACTTTGTCCATTTGCACACCAACCACGTCCTCAGAAACATTTATTATACACTTAGGCTATCTATGAATACATTAAATAACCATGTAGGCATACTACTACCTCGTATTACAACCTGTTAAACTTTTAATCATTCAATCAAATCTCCATCCCCCCTAACGAACGCTTTACTTCCACCAGATATTGCCATAATTTCATTTGCTAAACATGCATCCACACCATACTCTCAGAACATTCCATAACATACTCCCATTCACACAATCATAAAGATTATCCAGATCAACAAATGCACAATAAACTTTCTTCCTTACTGCCATAAATTTCTCAATCAATCATAGCAATGCAAATATCTGGTCCATGCAACCTCTACCTGTCATCACATTGTGCACCCCAAATCTTGTCCGCAGTATTTTTCAAGCACCCTCTCAATTAAGACTTCCAAAAACTTTGCCTGGAATACTCAAGAAAATAACTGTCCTACCTAAAGTTATTACATTCAATCTTACTACCTTTACCTTTGTGCAAACTATCAATGACAGCCTTCTTCCAATCATCACAACACGTTGATATCCCGGATGGGTAGTAAGACGCAGTGCTAATTATTAGTTGTGTTCTAATTAGTTCTCAGACTATCAAGATACTATTTTATGAATAAGAGAAATAAATCCACTCTTCCTATAATACATTTTCTTCTTTGTCTTTAATAAATTTAGTGACCCCTGTATATACTGTATATGTATATACGTAGACTATATATACATATTCAACTGAACTAAGATGTCACCCTCAGAACCACATTCTAATCTTGTGGCTATTGTGACTTTTCACGTCAAAGCGGACAACATTTTGTTTGGACGGATATTCCAACTCTTATTTAGCGAGCGTGTGCTAAATTAGCGTTTCCAAATATGTTTTAACAAACAATTATTTCCAGTTTGAGCTAGGTTCCTAGTGCCTTTTTTGTTTCGCAAGAAAGTGCTATTCAGAGTTTGGAGACGTACCGAATGTGTTGGGACAAGTGTACATTTCCGAGAACGTCTGTTTATGCCCTTCAAAGACATTGAACAATTTGCTGCCATCTTCTAATTGTTTTTGTTGGTTTTTTATCTCGTGTATGTGTGTATGTATTATGTAAAAGCCGTTATGTTTGTTGTCAACAGTCTTATGTACACTCCGTTTACCCAGAAAGATAATAGTCTTACCTTTACCGATTTCAATATGACGTTATCTTATAAGCTTCAACATAGTGGAACTCATCAAGGTAAATCTGATAGCTTCCAGGGTGAACAGATTGTAAACCCTTTTTGATAGAACCTAGGCCTTTAGTCAAAGTACAATAGAGTTGGTACTTTAAAAAAAATTGGGAGAATTAGTAGCCTGCATCGGTGAGATGCATATTATATGTTAGGCTTATCTAGTGTGGTTTTACAGTGACGAGGATGTCAGGATTATAATCCCAACTGAGTGTTTTGTTGGTGGTTTTACTAAATGGTTTACCAATATTTCTCCATTAAAATGTGGGTGAATTTATTCTGTCTTCCCCAGCCATATTACATTAGTGTAAATAGTAGGTTTACTAGCATTGGTGGGCTGATAAACTAATTGAGGGTGTTGGAGCAAAACATGATAACCCTCATTAATTTAGATGGGATATTTTCACCATTTAAACTCCTAGTAAAATCTTTAAATTTATCTATAAATATCAGTAAAATATGTATTGATATTAGCCATCTTCAAGGTCTTAACTGAATATATAAAAACAACTTGTAGTTCAAGTGGTATGCAACCAGAAATCACTGCTAGTATATTTTGTCGTCAAATGAGGGTTATCATGTTTTTTCATCGACCCCCTCAATTGTCAGGCTCATCTTTCTTGGATTACCAGTAAGAATGGGGTTCGAATTTCAGCCGGTTATTCCGAGGGGGGGTTTCCTATAAATGATTTTCCACTTTGTATCCATGAAGGTGTGGGTACATTTTCTATAATCTTTACTTTCCTCATATTTACCTCTTTAGCGTAGTTATTAATGATTATGAACCTGACGGCTAGAAATGCGCGGTGGAATAAAGATAATATGTGTTTAGTCCTTCGGGAAGTAAGACATGTTACCCACGTTATATTTAAATATATATATTATATACATATACGTATATGCATACATATATATCCCTAGTGACATACTAAAACAGAAAATGGTGTAAGAGTATGTGCCACCGATATTATTAAAAATGTAATTATATCTTTCTAGAGGCTCACTTGCTCTCGGCCACTGAAGGTTTCGGTCTCGCTACCCATAATGCCTCGCGCCAGGTGGAACAAGTCTGGTAAAGTCTCCAGATGGACGTACGGACGGGCAGCAGAATTAACAAGCTTAGTTAACTACGTCCTGACTTGCCCAAGTGATTTCTAACCCGCCTCACGTTTGGTGAAGATTGCAAGGTGGACACGAATAAAATTCATCTTTAACTTTTCCCACGCTGAAGAATAAATTCTTTAAATAAATAGATGAGGTGGGTAGGGGGGAATAAACCCTGCATAGACCACTGAACCAATTTTGATAAATGAGCAGATATTCTACCAGTTGAAATATTCAGGTTATCATTACTGTCCATGGTTAATATTTTGACTAAATCCAGAGGTAACATTAAAACTTTAAAACTTATTGTTTCTTGAATATGGACATGTTTATTCAAATGGTTTGTTGATTTTTTTTAAATACATACAAATGCTCGAAAAAAATATGTCTCGTAAGTAAAATAATAGTATATTCAAGCACGCCTATTAAATTTAAATAAAATATAAATCGTATATTTTCTCTGAAAATAAAAATTTACTTCGTGTGATATTATTTTAAAAGCATCTGTAATATCTTTCAGAACTATTTCATAAGAGATATTATTTCACACCCATTTAAAAATATATTAGTGTTTCGAAAAGCTCCACGTGACAGATTTTTTCAAAATAAAAGATGCCTACACATCATAATATGGAATGAAAATTTTATAAGTGTACTAAGAATTTTTGGGTTACCTTTAGAGAAAAAGAAATAAATGATTGTTTAATTTTTTCATGTTAAAATAGAGCATAGAAAGAAAATACTAATAATTTAATGATGTGAGTTTATCATTTTTATTCAAAAGAGAAATAATCTACATTCATTCGAAGTTTTGGACACTCTTTACTCTTTACTTTGAATTTCAACACACAATTGGTGTATGACCGGAATGGGTAGTAAGACGCGGTGCTTAAACAAACAAACAAAAAACACACAGGCTGCAAATCATTGTATTTATGGGAACTCCGGTTTGGAGGAGACCACAATTATCCCTAAACAGCCCAATAGTTTATATATATATTTATACCCAGAAGTAAATAAGTAATTTGTGTACACATGTGTATAGCCTACTTTATAATATAATTATTAATAAGGTTAGTAGATTAAATTAGATTGTTAAAATTTAGTTTGAAAATAGCTAATTAATCTGAATTATTATTTTCTAATAACTAATCATTGACTCTTAACAAATATAATAATAAAAAGAGGGTTTCTGGTTATTAAGTAGGCTATATTTATGTTATTAATTTAAAAGAGTATTATTGATTAATATTAACTAAACCACTTATCAGTGGGCTGCTATCACTAATGTATAATTTTAATCACCTATTTCTTTCCCTCAATATACCTATTCCAGATTAAGACAGTGTAGTAGTTGAGGTGGAAGATAGGTAATCGAATAATGCGGAAGCTTTCTATATATTATCCCATTTTTGTTTTTGTTGGAAACTATGTGTAAGATCAAAATCAATTATAGACTCAATCATAACAATAGTTATGTATACCTATTAAATAAATAAACGTCTAAAACATATTCAATTTTTTTCTAGTAAAGCTAGATATTTAATTTCCTTGGTAAATATGTTTTTATTGGCACCACCTCCTACTAACCGTTCGGGTTTGTATACACTAGGCCAATGTGTAATGTTAAGGTGATTGTGAGATGAAATGGAGGACCTACAGTTTAACGTGGGATCCGAACCATGGTGGAGGCCTGGAATTCCTCACATTCACAAGCTGTGATTAATACATGTCTTGTCAGAGGTGAAGGAAGGGTTTGGCAATCAGATAATTCTGTACCGGGACCGAGGATTGAACCCCGGACTCCCAGTATAGAAGTCCGACACCCTACCCCTAGACCGACAGGTCACAGTGGATTTATTCAAAGTGACTAATTTGTTACGCTTGTTTACGAAGCACAAATTCCCATCCAAGCAATTATTCCTTAGTCCACCACTTACACTAGTACACAATAGGTAGCCTACACATACAGTCCAATATTATTAGGGTGTGTCTTGCCTGACGAATAGAAAAGTTATTAGATCAACTTCCACATATTCATACTTCAGAACGTGGGATCCGCGCAACAGTATTTTTTATAGATATCATCAACACCTACAAAATATAACACATGAAATAGTAAAATTGTATAAATTTTTAAATGCTTGCTTTCTCTATAAGGTCCTTCCTTTGTAAATTGAACTATACGTGTAAAGTATTTTCCCTCACCTTGTAGAAGGTCTTGTATGAAGACATGGTGTCTATAGCCCCTCCTCCTCCCTCCTCCCCCTCCCTGTCCTTTCTATTAATTGGTCAGCGTGAATAATTATACTGTGTGTGTGTGTGTGTGTGTGTGTGTGTTTGTGAATTGAGTGAGTTAATTTAAAGCCCCCACCAACAGGGTGGGTTATTCGATATAGTTCTAAGTGACTGAGTAACACACCTGACCAAACTGGTTTGTTTTTTTAATCCAGTCGTTTCCAACCATGGAATGTGGGTCGTCTTATATTAATATTCATCAATATTTCTAAATGTTTTACAAGGTCTATTCGGAAGATACATCTGGCTACTTGAAAATGGGTAAATGGTGGAGGGGAAGAGGGGGGTGGCTGCAGCGGGAAAGGGGCTGGGGGCGAGGAAAATCTAGCGTTCATCTACGGTAAGAGAGATACATTCCAACTTTCTGATGGTTAGAAAAAGTTACTTGATCCAATCGTCAGTATTCATCCATAAATTAATGTAATCTGCATCTGTCTTTTTTTGCTAGATATTACCAATACCTACTTTTAATGACATTTTTAAGTGTTACCGATTTTGGTTGAAATTTTTTTTTTTTTTTG
>CABFWO010000597.1:0-17103 GCA_902155825.1 Timema genevievae | reverse complement strand
TTTTTGTAATTTCTAAAAGAATCTTCTTATGAATATTCGACTATGTCAAGTACATTGCCAAGTACGTAGCCTAGCATTTAAGGCCTATTAAAATATTTAATGTTTTATTTAATTGTTTGAGTTTCACATAGTATGGTAGTGAATACAAGTAATGAGTATTAATAATAAGCGGGCGCTTACCCTTATCCATGGTCACCTGGAACAAATGTGTGTCTGGAGGTGGGTAAAGGGGTGTCGTCGTTAAAATATCGGCTGGGTGTACTGAGGGTAGTGATTTTTAAAATTTGTTTTCCCACTCTACCTCAATGCAAATCCAAGTACACTATCTCTAAAATATAACCTACCCTCTTTACTTCTACCTCGTTAGCAAAATTAAAATGTATATGCCACAAACGGGTAGTAGGCCTAAACTTGGTGTGATAAAATATAAATAGCAACTTAAACTAGTACGATTAATTATCTTATACTTTATTTCCTGCTCAGACTATAATTATATAGGTCTACCCCTGTAATTTATGTTCAGGTCTACACGAATTGTCCTTTAATCGGATCTGTTCGTTGGGCGTTTACGTCGAGGAGAACATCTTGAGACTCGGCAATGTTCACAAACGATCCACTCATTCACAGATACCCATGAGTGTCAAGTACTCGTATTTTTAATTATAAGATTTACATATAGTTTAATCAGTGTCCCACAGAAAGTAATGTTGATGAAAACAAGATAGCAGTAGCTAAAATAGCGGATGCACTTGTAGTTATGTGAAACAATGTGCAGAATATAATAGAATTGAGGATTCTTACGGAGACGTTAGTTAAACCTAAATATTTGGAACACTTCATTATTGCAGCTCAAATCTTCCTCTAGTCTTATTAGTATTTGATTCTTGCAATGGATTACTATCAGGTTTATTCGTAGTAGTAATAATACTAACACTACCAAAGCAGGTTTTCCCACGCTAAGGGAGTCAGTCTCGTCTTGCCTGATTTTATAGTGATGAAAAGTTTGGGTTTGAATCCGATCAGAGAGTACTGAGGTGTTTTTCCCCTAAATAATTTACCCCTCTTCCTCCATGCAAATGCGGATACCTTAACTCTAAATTCCACCCTGCTCATTACTACCTTCTGTAAGTATGTGAATAGCACGTATGACTAGAAAGATGAGGCACATGATTTATTTATGAAAATACCAAAACCTTATGAAGTCACAAAGAAAATGTCTCTCTCTATGTCCTATAATAAATGATTTAAAAGCCATGATTTTTCTAATACTATAAATCCAATCTTGATATTGCTCAGTTAAATTGTATAAAAATAAACCACATTAAACAATATTCTTGCTTGTCTTTTATTTGTAGTTAGAAAATCAGCTTCAGTCCGAAATAAAATAAGAGGGGCAAAAGTTTTGTCCTGATGAAATCTACTGTTAGAACCTTATAAATTAAATTATCATTTAGATTAAATTACAGTTTAATTCATTCTGGTGGTTACTTTTATTTTTATTTGGAATATTTTCCATCTATGTATACTATTCTATTTAATGTAATCCGCTGCCACACAATTATAGGTATTATATTACTGTGGGCATGTATTAGTTTAAAATAAACACAATTTTTAAAATTAAATATATCAATATCTGCCATCATTATCAATACTTTTTATAGGACTAAAATTTTAATGTTAATGAAAATTTACGATTTCTTTGGAAGGAGCATTATAATCTAACATCTTTATAACAATAGTCAATTTTTGGATCAGTATACTTAGTAAATTTATATATATATATTATATATTATTCAAACTTTTATTACTTTAATCTTTGCCTGTGAGTATCGGCTTTGTCGTTAAAAATGTCCGATAAAATATTATACCGATAGTACTTTATGACATGTCATAGCCATGGGGGCATTAAAAAGAATAAAGAGTGTGATCAAAAATGTATGTGTCTAACCACAAATTGTGACGACAATAAAAGTTGGAGGAAAGATCGAATAAAAAAATAAACATCGTGTCTTTTTATACGAGAGCAAAGAACGTGACATAGGTTATCTTAGCTATAAAACCACACATCATCATACTGTAGCCTTGACAAAAATGTTCGAAAACCCACACTTAACCCAACACGTGACACTGGAAAGAAAGACGTTGACTGTATTTAGCGTTTTTTTCATATATAATGCCTATTTTTGGTTTTGTGTGACGGTCATTGGTGGTTTCCATACGTGTGAGCCTATTTAAGCATGTGTGTGTGTGTGTGTGCGCGCCTTTTCTTCGCTCTAATCGCCTTGAGTCTGCGACAACTTTGAATATTAACATTTACACACGAAACACCTGGACCTTTAGAGGAATAACGACTTAAATTACTTTGAGGTTTGATAGATCTGCATTGGTTGTGTGTGCATGTGTACACTACCTATTTATATATGAGTAGCTTTCCTTTTAGACGTGAAAGATATAATTTAAAATAGAAAATTACTTTAGCTTGTTGAGAACAAAACATATTTTGTTTCTTAAATAATGTTTAAAAAGACTAAGTTTCACTTTAAAATCTTATTTAAAATGATAATGGACCAAACAAAACTAATAAATGTAATGATATTTTTCGTGTAGAAACAAAATTTGAAATCCAACATCAAAAGGGGTTTTCTGTGTCACATAATCTTTAATGTCATTTATTTATAAAAGTTACGTGATTAAAATATATATTTGGCTTTATGAATCTTTCACTCTTCATAATAGGGATAGTTTAAAAAAAATATATATAGTTATATTATAATTATTGCAGTCACTTTTAGCCTAGTGATAATATTATCACCTTAAACATCAGCATTGGTGGTTGCGTGGTCTAAAGCGTCATTCTTATGCAAGACTGGATTGATGATAACGTAGATATCAGGGCTCAAATTTCAGTTAGGAGTGTAGAGGGTGTTTTTTTTCTAAATAGTCCCTCCTTTCCACACGCACAAGCAAATGTAGGTAAATATCCTTTAAATTTCTACCTTACTCGTCCCTATCTCCTACACGCAAATGTGGGTATATTTTATTTAAAACTCTCCCTTAATAATTCCTATTCCCACATACAAATATGGGTACATTTCCTTTAAGACTCTCCTTTACTCGTCCCTATCTCCCACACGCAAATGTTGGTACAAATCCTTTAAAACTCTCCCTTACTCACTCCCAACCCCACACACGCCAATGTGGGTACATTTCCTTTAAAACTTTCCTTTATTTATCCCTATTTCAACAGCGTAAATTAATATATGCGTGTAGTCTCAGACGTCACCCTCGCAATAGATTAGACTGCCCATCGTTGTTCGATCCTAGTCGGGAGTACTGAGGGTGTTTTTCCCTAAATGGTTGATAACGCTTTATTCAAGAAAATGCTGGTACATTTCCTCTAAACTCAACCTTCCTCATACTTAACCAATTAGCATAATTAATACATATGCATATAGGCCGAATGAGTACTAACACCCGGTGATAACCACTAAAACCACATTTATATTGACCGACCGAGATTTGAACCAAATCCTTTATAAAGGATTTAACCGCTTCCATGATTCTAAGCCAAAACTCTTAAAGACGGCTAGTACCTTTAGAATAAATAAAAAATCTACTGCATCAAAAACTTCTTATATAAAATTACGTTTATAATTTTTTGGGAGTTGTGCCGTTTTTAAATTCATGTGATGCAATCTTTTTTCTATATATATAGAAAAAAAAGTGTCGCCTATAATCTTGAGGTTCTTGGTCCCATAATGGCACTTGACTTCAAGAAATGGGTGGGTAGGTTGAGGGTAGATATTTTTCAAGAGGGGACTAAAATGAAAGATAAAAAAAACGCCTGGTTTGTTGAAGGGTTCTAGGAGTATGAGGTCAATTTGTCATGCCCTCTTTGTGACTTGACAACATGCCATTATGTTTCAGATAGCCGTGATATTGTGGTCAGACTATTCCGTGTCATATATTCCCAACTGGAAACTTAAAGAGTAGGTAGCTGAATCAGACGCGTATCACCTGTGTTAAATAAAATAAAACTTTAAAAAAATATTGTTGGGATAACACATAAATAAGACGCTATTTATCACAGTTCAAAATTTTGGAATCAAAGCAGAAGACACAAGGTCAGACCCTGATTTGGACATAACATAATTTACACAGTTGTCATAATGATATGTTTAACAGGTTAAATGTTAAGCTAAAATAGTCTGGATTTCTCTTTGATGAAGAAAGTTGGTTCAAATCTCAGCAAAGTGGATTAGGAGTGATTTTTTTTCCTCCTAAAAGATTTTATTCTGTTCCCCAACCCCACGCAAATGAGTGTACATTTCACTTAAGTTTACCTTATTAATCCACATACCATTAGAGTAAATAAAAATGCTTACAGCCCGGACGAGTAGTGAAACGTGGCCGGGTTGGTCGGGAAAGGCTGTTGGGGAAATAGTTAAGGAGTTGTACAAGCTGCATCACGAGTAACTCACGGTCTTAGAATGTATCTTCTCCAACATTTGGGAAGTTATAACTCCTTTCCCTCACTATAACGGCTTGACCATAATAGCCAGAAGGGAGTGCAAGTATTTTTACAATTTTTAGAGAATATAAATTTTTTGGCCATAATAGATTAAATATTTCTCTAATAGCAAGATAGAGTTTAGTTTTCTACACATGCTAATATCAACAGATCTTGAATATCTGCTTAGGGTGTCCTGGAATTTTGTCAAAACTTTTTAAATAAAGAGAAAAAGTCTTAACAAAATTCCAGGACACCCTTGACAGATATCCAAGATCTGTTGATATTAGCCTGTGCAGAAAACTAAACTCTAATTTGCTCCTGCAGGAATATTTTATCTATTTTGGCCAAAAAATGTATATTCTATAAAAATTGTAAATATGCTCGCTCTCCCTTCTGACGCACCTTAATACCGTTTGTTTACCCTCTTTTGATAGTTCCCTCTTTCACTTCTCCAACACGAAACACACATAACTTAAGGTGTCATTGTTTACCCTTGACCAGTATTAATTAAAATTTTATATTTTAAACAAATATGGCTTTTTTCCATATTTTTTCTCACCATATTTAAGGGAATACTTCTAGAAGAGATTTCAATTAACAATCCAAATATACTGATTATTGGACATTTATTACAAGTACTTAAATTAGAAATAAGTTTAATAAATTAATATGTCTTCTTAAAAATTTTTTTATAATTATTGGAGTTTTTGTACTATTTAAGGATGTTTAATTTTATATATTTTTGTTTTTGGAACACTTTACCTATAAAATAAAAAGGTTTTTAAATTAAAATTATGGCTCCTATATTACGAGTAACTTACCGCTTTCTACTAAGTGGTATCAACAGCGTTAAGGTCGTTTCTCTTAGCTCGTCAGCAAGGTCCGTCTGTAATCGTGAAAGGTGGTCAGACACGGATGCTCAGTTAAATTGATGGACATGTCAGAAAAGTGACTACAACAAACAAGAAAGAGGGGAAGAAGACGTTGATATAAAAGAAAAGAGTAGAGAAAAGGTGACAAAAACGAATTAGAAGGGCAGGGGGGGGCGAACATTGGCGGAGCGTGTAATGGGGAAGCAACTCGACCAGAACCGAACCCACGATCAGACATTGAGTAGAGTTGGGTTCACAGACATATACGATTATTTTTGTAGGCACAAATTAGCTGAAGTTTTGTCACTACGCATGCGCAGTGAGATCTCGGTTGCATCTGTGGTCTGATGAAAGAGGTGTGTTTTAAATAAACTAGAGGGATAAAGTTTTTTAGTGGGTTTTAATTAAAGTTAGATGTAAGTGAATTCCTGCACATCCTAAGGAACCTAGATGATGAAGAGAAATGCACATAAAGGCATCAGTCTTGTCCTGTCCTGTCTTGTCTGGTTTGACTGTAGTGGGGAGGTCAGAGCTCTATTTCCAACCTGGCGTCCTGAGTTGTTTCACCAAACATTTTCCCTCAATTCCCCCAAGAAAATGCGGGAAAATGTATTATCTATTCTACTTTTCAAATATCTACAATATTAGTGAAAAAATGCGGATAGAACAGATGGGTGGTAAGACGTTGAATATAAAAAAATATAGAGAATACAATTGTAACAAACAATAATATTTGGGATAAAAACACCATTTTATAGATGTATTTTCACTAGAAATATTTAACATAAAATTTATCAACTTATTAATTATATCAGCGCTTGACTTAAAAATTAAGTTTATTATATAACAGATTATCATTAATTCACCTCTTCATCAATACGTAGGTGTTAGTCATGAAGCACTAACTTCAGTAATTATAAATTTTTCGGGTGAACTGGTAATCAAATCCAGGACTTATCTAAGTAGGTGTATTTATTACCAGCTTAGATAAGGTGTGTGGCGTAAGAGGGAGAGAATGGGGCAAAAATCCCCAACTTTACTTAGATGGGACTCAAACTATGGCCTTTTGAATCAGGTCAAGCACGTTACTATTAAACTCAAGGGATTTTAGACAAGCGGACAGCTTATAAACTAGCTAAAACTATAACCAAAAACATTTTACAGTAAATAAACAACATTCCTAGAAGATGTTTTAATCACATTTAGCATTCAGACCATATACTTAACAATTGGCGAAATAATCTAATAATCTAATTTAACCGTGAATAATATTTCCCCCCTCAAAAGTAATTGAACCAGTGATACTGATCAATGTATTGTTTTTCTACTTTTTTAACCAAAATATCAGGAGATAATACAAGTTAATTTAAGGTATAAAAACATAGACTATTACCTGAAGAAACTTTGAAAAAATTAGTATTTTTTAAAATATATAATCAAATAATTAAATATTGTAGCTTACCTACTAATACTTGACAAGAAGTGACACCTACTTAGAAAACAACGAATCATTTTCTTTTAAAACAAAGCCAGCTTACTGTAGTTTTTTAAAGCATTTTGTTAACAATTATTGCTAAATTTATAAAATCAAGCTAATGATTTTTTTAAATTTTGATAATCTATTAAATCTTGAATAATTTACCGTTTTAATTTATACTATTGCCAGCAAAGGTGGTCGAATGATCTAATGCGTCACGCTTAAGATTGGATTGCTATTGATGTGAATGTCGGCGTTTGAATCCCTGTTATTTGTGCTAAGGTTGGTTTTCCCTAAGTGGATTTACAATCTCCCAAATCAAACACGTGTATATATCATCGCAAACTATACCTTCCTCATTCCTACTCTTTTAGCGTAATTAGTGTTGCGTGTAGTCAAAACGGGCTAGCCTATTAAGACGTGGCGAAAAACTATTTAAGTTTATTATTGTGTTAAAAAATTTTTTCTAAATTTGTTGTAACTTGGAAAATGGATTAACACGTAGATTGTTTCATCTGGGTTCAGTAAATATTATAGCCCTCTATTTTTAAATATATAGTTTACAAATAATTTATGTTAATCGGCGAATATAATTATGTACGCTATTATGACACGATTACCGATATATTAAAAAGTAATTACGTTCTCTAAAAAGTAAACATTGAGCTCTATATTCACACAAAAAACACCAAACATCTTAACTGTCTCTGTGATTTGGACAATCAATAAAGTTGTCTCTCGCAATTTTTTCCCTAGGTACGAAGAATTTATTTTTTATTTATAAGATAAACCATTTTTTTTATAAAACATAATTGTATCAAATCCATAAAATATTAACATTTTTGTCATGATAAGTAATCAATGGAAATATTTGTACTCCCACCTACTTGTATACCTAATATATTCGACCAGGAATGGTTGCCATTTTGGTCTGCCGTATTCTGACATCCATTTCGACGACCATCTTTATTCTTGGAAGGTGCTACATCAACAGCCACCAGCCTAGTTTAGTTTCTGTCCAAACAAACTTAAAGATATGTTTCGTATACATATATAACTATATAATTGTTCAACATCACGTAGATTTTTTTCCTGCCATTTTCTGATTAAATTTACTCAGTAGGCAAGCACTTATTCAAAGTCTAACCTCGCTCACAGTTTTCCGTCGGACACAACGCAGATCTCTACAAGCATCGATCATGAACTTGCAACATTTTGTAAGACAGTTTCTGTTTGGAAAGCTGTCCGCTAAGCAATATTTTTTAAGATTTATTTTTCTACCATGTCTCTTTACCTGTTTAGATATTAATAATGCTAATGCAGTGTAGAAGGTATAGTTGTAGAGAAAAAGTACCAGAATTGATTTGGAGGGAGAGTGGTAAGCCATTTACTAATAACCACTCTAAATACATTAATGGAAATCAAGACTAAATGAGCTTAGGATTTAGAACACGTGCCTATCAGTGGGAATTTTAGAAAGTGTTAACTTTAATAATATGTCTAACTTAAAGGTTTTAAACTACTTAGTGCAAGGGTTAAGGATGAGGAAGTACACCAACAAAAACGTGAAGATAAGATGGGAAACTACAATGAGTCATAAGTGGAAACCATCTCATTTCCATCGCTCTCTCATTGCGATCCTGGCTATTTAGACCAAGTGACTACCTATGTGCAGTTCATCCGGTAAAGATTTGAACTACAAACCCACCAGTCACCAACAATTTTTCCTGGAACTTTTAATCACGAGACCACTGATGAGTAGTGCACCCTGTCGAGATTCAAACCAGCAAGTCACCCCCAATCTAGTTTAGTAAAAACATGACGTTATAGAGTTTAGACTATGATCAAGTGCGAATTTAAGGGGGACCAGGGGCCACGTGCCCCCCTTAGGTAGAATATTTGAATATTTTTTTCACACTAATGGAAGTGGAGAGTGAGAGCTTTGACGGTGACTGATGAAGTTGTACATTAATTTCTGGAGTTGAAGTACAAGATAATAACTTGTGGGGATGAATCTGGGCTTGAACTTGGCATGGGCGAATGGTAGAGTCGTGGATGGAAGGGGAAATGTTCCTCCATTCAATATCTCTGTGCCCCCCACCCTCCCTTTTTACAATTTTTAAATTCGTACTTGTTGATGCACTGCTTATTGGTAGGATCATAAAGTTGAAATTTGAACCTCACCAGCAATCTAGCTTATTGGGATTATGACGACATAGACCATGTTACCACTGATGTTAGAGGTAAGTTATCAGAAAACCAGATTTGGTGGCCACATGGTCTAACGTGCTTCTCTCGCAGTATACAATACTGCCAACTATTGGGAGATCAAGGCTCGAATCTCATTCGGGTTTATTGGGGTGGATTTTTCAAAATGGTTTTCCACTATCCCTCCACGAATATGAGGGCACACTACTTCTAAATATAACCTTCCTAATCCCTAAAACCATTAGCGTTATTAGTACATAATTGTATAACCCAAACGGGTGGTAAGACGCGATGTTAAAAAAAGAGTAATAAGATTATAAAATCATGGTAATTTGTCCTGTTGTAAAAACCACCGGCCATTGAACCCGGGCCAGGATTTGAACTAGGGTCTGAGTCTGGTAAGTCAACGTTGTACAGTAAATCATTGTCGTCTTATCTGCGTTTGAATTTGTTTGACAATCAGGCTAGAGCTATAGCTCATCTACGGTGGGAATGTAGGCTAAGTGACAGCTATCAGAAGGTTTATCATGGCAAACATTGGCTGACAGTAGCCTATGTTTATGTATAGATAAATAATCATTGACGATACAGTAATTATAAGAAAATAATAATTTCTGATTAGGTTGACATTAGTTACTTTCAGTCAATGTTTGCAATAAGGAACTTTTTGCTAGTTGTTACTTACCTACACTCCTATCCTAGATGAACTATAGTTTAATGTATTAAGTAATACAAACTTAATTAATTCTACCCGCTTCGGTGGCGTAGTTGGCTAACGCGCTAGTCGTGTTGAGCTCGACTGCCGAGGACGGGGAGATCGAGGTTTGAATCTCGGTCGGGTGAACTGAGGGTGTGGTTTTTCCTAAATGGTTTTCCACTCTCCCTCCACGCAAATGCGGGTTCACTTCCTCTGAATTCAACCTTCCCAATTCCTAATCCATTAGCGTAATTAGTACTCAAGCGTATAACCCGAACGGGTAGTAAGACGCGGTGCTAAATAAATAAATAAATAAATTCTACCATATTTATTGATGGACAAGTGGATTGGACGTCAACCTCATTTAATCTGTATTTTACGATGATAAGGAGGTCAGGGTTCCAGCTCCGGCTGAGTGTATTTAGGTTGTTTTTTTCCAAATGAACTTTCACTCTCCACGCAAATCAAGTTACAGAGACTATACATTATTTAACCTTCCGTATCCCTACCCAATTAGCGTACATTGGTGAATATTCCGGACGGGTATTAAGGTGCGGTGCTCAGAAACCTATTTTTTTTATTAATAAACTGTACTATACCTTTTTTCAATCCAACCCACTAGAATAATTAGATTGAGATTTTTTTAAATTTCATATTTCAATTCTATTCTGATGGAATAATTAAATAAGATATCTTAAAAATATTTAATAAGACTGGTTAACAATTTATTGCGTATGTGTTTATCTTCTTGAGCACCCTATACCTATGTTTTCCAATTCCAATATCGTTACCAATCACGATGAACTACTCCTCTTCATATTACTTTTATTGAACCAATAAAAAACTTTATTTGATAGAAGTCTTTTATTTATTTTTTTGTCTAAGAAGTCACAAATTCATATTTCAAGCATCCAATCTGGTGCATTCGTGACGCTACTCATTTAAAAAACATTGTTGAATCAAGAAAGACGGTAAAAAAAATAGAGAAGCAAAGAAATGTTGTAATAGTTTGGGTCAATCGATAACATGGCATCCGCTGTTTCAAAAAGAGAGAGCCAAATAAAAACTCTGTTTTGAACTTAAATAGTGAATCTACTTAAAACCAGATCTCTATGTAAGTCAACTTTCAAAGTATATTCTAAAACATATTTTATCGTCTTTCTATATTTAGAGTACTTTTTTTAAATATTCCGTTGCGGTAATGTGCCTTGCTTAAAAGTACTCAGCTCGAGACAAAACATTTCAAAATAGGTTTTTATGAATAGGTCTATCCGTATCATGAGCTAGCTAATGATTACACGAGTCACGTCTGATCTAGTTCACCAGTGATGGAAAGTACAGGGTTTGAATCTTGGACGAATGCTCTAAATCATTTTATTCTTAATGCTCTACCCAGCTTACAAATTTGGATAGATTTATTCTCTGTTCTACATTACTCATTTCTAATCCCATTAGAAATAGTTTGAATTAGAACCAGTTTTCTCACACTTTATCCACGCAAATTTGGGAACATTTTCTATAAATTCTAACTTCCTCATCCCTAGCCTGGTAGTGTGGTAATAAATCAAATATATTTGAACTAGTAAGGTTTATAATAATGATATTTTGCCAAGTATTATTCCAAATGGGAGTAGCTATAAAACTTCAAACTAAACCACATTTTTTCAGTTTAAAATCATCAATAAGGTAAGCGGTTCCAAGAACAAAACTTGAGATTCTTTTAAAGGTATTAATTACATTTTAATTTTTTTTATTGAGACCAATTGAAATACGTCAAGGTAATGATAAGTTCTTCCATTTTATAATACCAGTAAACCCTTACTAAACCTTCGCACATTCAACCTTCCCTCCCCCCCCTCCCCCCTTCCCCAAAAAAAGATTTAATCTTTTGTTGGGTTGTTGAAATTAAATACTCAGTGAAGTGTATACACAAACTAGCAAAGAGAGTTTATTTTCGGTAGTTGTTAGATTTTTATTTAAACCTAAATTTCAAACAAACAATATGTTTTAACTTAAACTGAGTATGCTATTTCGGAAATCGGTAAAAAAATCCTATCCACTGATACCTTATTCATAGCTGTAAGTTTTGTATTAGTTGAGAAAAAGGGATGTTGACAACAGAAATAATATATAGGATTTTGCAATACTATTCTCTTTTTAAATAAACCATATTATGAACCTTAACATAGATCAATGCTTTTTTATCAGTTTTTAAAAATCTACTTAGCTACTTTCTCACTTAGTACTTATAATATTTTTAGTTTTAGGTTTAGATCTACATTTACATAAGCTTTATTAATGACATTAATTTTTTTTCTTCAATACTTTCTTGTCAACCTCGGTGGTCTTGGGGTAAAGTACTCACCTCAAGACCCAAGGTTCGTGGGTTCAAACCCAGCCAGCGTTGACAGATTTTTCTTGAGTGATAAAAATCTGTAGAACAACTTCCTTCGAAGTGAAAGTAGAGCCATTGGTCTCATTTCAATTGTGAAATGTAAAATAACCCCTAGAAAATATATGAAGATATCTTTTATGGCAAAATTGGTCGACCTTTCGCGCTCACTCTTAGAGATTCTTGTGTGCTAATATAATCAATTTATTAAATAAGTGCGTGTTAAAAACTTCAAATAGATTAAAATAAATCAAATACGTTCTTCTTTATTTACACTAATTGGATAGGGATTACTAACGACAATTTTTAGCGAAATGTATCCAAATTAGGATAAAGGGTGAGTAGTAAACCATTTAAAAACTATCCTTACTATAACTGGCCGGGACAAGACATCAAGTAAAGGGTAGATTAAAGGACGTCTTTCTAAGAAAATGTACCCGCATTAGCGTTGATCAAGGATGAATAAACGATCAAGTAAATTACTTTTCGCAAGCTATCCTCCAAATGTACTCGTATGGTATTTGAGCACCAATATCCCCTTGAACGATGCTCAAGCACAATACGAGTCCATCCTCTTAGACCGCTTATTCACCACTTTTGGCAAGTAAGGATACCAGTAAATTAGCTTAAAACATAAATTTGGTCCCCGAAGTATTATGAAATTAATAAGATTTCGGACTTTGACTTGGTAGTATAAGGTTGGATTATGAGCGGCTTGGTAATTTCCTGATTGCGAATTTGTACATTATCTTTCCAGGCAAACGAAACCATCAGTCAATCTCACCTGTTCTAGTTTTCTGGTGGCGGTGTCCATTTGTAATGCAAATAAAACTTTTTGGACCAATTGAGCCCCCACTGCTGGTAGTCTAATACAATATTCGAGCCAGAGGTAGCCTACACACGGGTGAGTTGTTAATCGCTCAAGTTGGAATGAAAGGAAAACTCGAGTAATCTATAAATTTTTAAACAAATTTATAATTTTCGACCAAGATAGACAAAATATGTCTTCATTAAGTGCGTTTAGTTTAATTTATTAAAAGTAGAAAGCTCAACAGCTGGTGAATACTTGCAATGAGTATCGTGAAATTTGGACATGTATTTTTATCTTAATTTGGAAAGTTTCTGGTCAAATGACAGTATTCTCATGCCAGATATTCAAGAAATGTTGAGATCAATGAGTGTAGAAATTTAAGCTGAATGTATCTACTGGAAACACATTTTATTTTTACTTAAGCTTTATTTTTATAACTGCTTTAGTGGCCACATATGCTAAGGCATTACTCTCGCAGTAGACTAGACCACCAATGACAGGGGGGTTCGTGGTTCAAATCTAGGTCGGGTGTACTGAGCTTATTTTCCACTCTATCTCTCCACGAAAATGCAGGCACATATAACCTTCATAATCCCTAAAACCACTAGCATGATTAGTATATAAGTGTGGTGACCTGGCGGTCTTGGATTAAGGTTTTGGACTTGTGTGCTGGGACCCCGGGGTTCAATCCTCGGTCCTGGCACAGATTTATCTGATTGCCAAATCCTTCCGTCACCTCTGGCAAGACATATATTAATCACAGCTTGTGAATCTGTGGAATGACAGGCTTCCACCGTGGTTCGGATTCCACGTTAAACTGTAAGTCCTCCGTTTAATCTCACAATCAACCTACCATTACACATTAGCGTAAGTGCATATAAACCTAACGGGTAGTAAGACGTGGTGCTAATAATAATAATAATAATAATAATAAGAGACCTCCTTGAACAATCCAACAAAACAGAAGACTCAAATAGTAAACAAGAAAGCATTAACACAATCAGAGTGAGTTGTTTGCGTACATTGTTTTTCAATCATCTGAGAATAGACAACTGTATTTCAGTGCACGCAACTCACCTAGCTGTGGAAGTAATAATCCGACGGTCGTCCTCGTGCCCTCATTATATAAACCTGATAGTATTAACAAAATAAATAATTTAATCTCAAAATAAACGATAATAAATAATAAGCACAAAAAATATCCTAAGGGTCTCTCCAAAACGTAAACTCATCAAAAAAAAGGCAAGAAATCGATTTAGGATGTTTATTCATAAGTAATTTATTTAAATATAAATATATATACATAAAGATAAACCGTATATGATAGTATGAAGAATAAATTATGATATTCGTATAGTGACAAAATTTGAAGATCAAATATTGGTATATTGGTTTTATATAAAAGATCCTATCAAATTTAATATATATATTTCATAACATTAGTTGGTTTACTTAACAAATTAAACAAATTTAATTTTCTATTAGTTCTCACGATATCTATTGGCCAACATAATATACTAGAGCTCGCAATAATAATGACTCAACCTAAAAATAGTTGAGAATATTTCTAATAGTCAAATATATATATAAAGTTCCAACTTGGTCGGATTCTAAATAAGACCGAAAGTAATCTAGGCTTTTATCATCAATCATCGTCAAGAAGAAAATAACAACAATACATTTTTGTTTCTAGAATTTAACTTCCTCAGTGAATAAACACTTAAGAAAGAACATGATTATTTGCAATGCTATATTAAATAATAAATTAATACATACCCTAATAGCTAACAATATAGAATGAAATTCATTAAACGTAATGTTATTAAACAAAAAGAATTATCAGATCAATTTACACAATCAGATATTTATCTGTCTTCCGGACATAATAGTGATAGTTGAAGTTCGATATGGATCGAACTTCCAACTTCAATATAACGGTCTATGAACCACCTCGAAATATTAAATATAGAATATTACAGGGATTTTTATCTCTTAGTTTAAAAATCTTCTGTTTATATGCCAATTATGAAATGTTGATATTATAGTGTGTAGAAAATTAAACTAAATGTATTTACTGGATGGGTATTATATTTATTTTGTCAAAAAATGTGATCTGTTTTACTAACTACAAAAATACTGACCTCAACTCGCCAAGCTACTGGCAAACACTAGCGTATTAATAAAAAAACTACATTATTTTACACCACTTTAGAGTGACTCATATAATTAGGTATAAGGATATTTGGAGATAAAATCAGAATAATTTGAATTTAGTAAAAAATATTCACACAAGGGGCCTACTCGTGGGAATCAAACTCGAGTTTAACGTAATCAAGTACCATTTCTCAACTAAAATAATTTTTTTATATATTTGGCTGATTACTGGTAGTCATTTAAAGTAAACCAGTAAACGGCCAATTAAACACCATATTATTTACTCGGTACAATTAATTTGGTGTCGTAATTTTTGGGAAGCAATTTACTTTAAATTAAATTAAACATTGTGTATTTAATTTATTTAATTAATTGCCTTTTTGGATGTGAGGGTGAAGGGAATTATATTCTTTTGAGCGCTGTAGAACAGTAGGGCCTATGTATTGAAATAATTTGTATTTTAAAAATTAATAATACCCTATATTATCTTCAAAATACAATCTAGACACCTTGGTATTTTATAGATTAACTTTAAATCTTAATCGATACATTTAACATGAATAATTGTTGATATAGCTTAATAAATCCCTGTAGGCATATCTAAAGGAAAATATGTGCTAAGAATTTCCCACTTCTCAATTGTTTCCACTATTTTAAAGAGGTCTACATGTTATAGAAACAGAGTGTGTATGTTTTAAGCTATTGTAATCATAAAGTTGTGTTTACATCTTTCAACGTGCACCTGCCTTTCTGTTAACTTCCACAAGAAACGTACGACCCACCTCACCTCCTTTCTCCCCTCCATTCTTCAATCATCGATGAAGGACGGCTCGGTAAGCAGATCAAATTATAAGAAGGAAGTCTAAAGGTTTATTGAATAGATAATTTTTTATTTTTTGGAGTATTTTTATCTACCTTTATTTATTGCTTTCAGCCAAAACTGTTGCCTGAGGAAAGATTACAATTGAATATTTATACCAAATTGGAACAGCCGTTTTTAGTCGCTTTATGAGAGGGAGCACTTTCTAACCAAAGTAATAGAAAATTCCCCCCCTTAAACCCCCGCACCGGTGAGTGCGTGGATTAAATGTCAGACTCGTCATCGGTCTTACTGGTGACGAGGTCAGGGTTATTATCCTTGAAGGATGTACCGAGCTGTTTTATTTTTTCCTTAATGGCTTTCCACTATTCCTCCACGCACGCACGCACGCACGCACGTGCGAGTGGACTTAAAATTAAATTCTAACTTTCTTAGCCCTACCCAAGTAAGGTAGTTAAATGCGTGTAAACAGGATGGGTAGTAAGAGGTATAGTGCACATATAAAAACGTCACAATCTGAAATTAAATTTTCAAATGCACTGAGAGAGTTTTTATTAAGATTATGTATATAAAGACCTAGTTGAAAAAGTACTTGTTATAAATACCCCTAATCAAATAAAGCACTGTAAGGTGACTTGAAAATAAAGCATACATACATTTAACTCTTAGTGTGCTTATTATCATAACCTTTTCATACTTATACTTTTTAATAAACCCTTTCTTGTAACATATGACTATAGACTATAAATTTTAAATAATGTTTGAATGTTACTTTGTAATTTTATCGACTAAATACACACTTTTTTTAGAAATAGATTATTAGAAAATTAAAATTCTGTTAAGCAAATTGGGCCTAATCTTAACATATTTAAGTTATGTATACAGACAGGGATGGATCCAGATAATTTTCACAGGGGAGGGGGGTCATATATATAAATAATATAGTTACTTACATAGTTAGATTTCTGTTTAAACAGTAATTTAATAATTTCGCGTTCATATTTGATCTTATGCATGTTTTAAACCGGGATCATCCTCTCTAATTTGTTAAAATTAGATAGTTTTTATAAACTACTAGCTAACCCGACAGACGTCGTTCTGTCAAATGCTATTGGACTGTGGCAGTCCCACAAACTTATCTTTTCTGGTCAAGTTCTGA
>CABFWO010000596.1:262070-281382 GCA_902155825.1 Timema genevievae | reverse complement strand
CTATTTACTCTTCTAAAATTTAACCCAATTTTCCATTAAACTTTCTTCTCAAGTTTTCATATTGCTCGTTCCTTACAAAAAGTATCAGAATAAACCCAAGCTCACAGATCCCTATAATTTACCCATTAGGCCTGCTCTTTGTTAAATAATTAATTACAGTAAAGATATTCAGTTACAGTAGGATTGTGGTAGGAAGAAAAGTACTTAACAGTTACAATTTTAATATATTTCTATAAAGAAAACCTCTTTTCCCTTTATTAGGTAATTGAATTATATTTGGAAGGTACATGTTTCTCTTTCTATCCGCCTTTCCTGTACTTTGTTCCAAATATAAAACAATTTTAACTTATTCATTCCTCAAGTCATGTGATCTACAACTGTCACTTTTGATAAATATGATCAATACCTTTAAATAATATTTATAATATAGTAAAATGTTATCAATGTTGACCGCAAAATATGTGTTTGTATTTAAAAAATTGTTCTTCCTATGAAAATTGGACTATGTTGCTGATATTGATTCTCATAAATGACAATTAAAGTTATCACAATATGACACGAAAATTTGTCTATAACTGGCTCAGTCTTATTTAAAATAATCTTCTCAAATATTCAAAAAGGTAAACTTACCTTTATCTTTTTCGGACTTCCTTCGGTCTTTATCATGGTCATCACCTCGTTTGCGACTACGCTCTTTTGACCTACTTCTGTAAAANGGTCATCACCTCGTTTGCGACTACGCTCTTTTGACCTACTTCTGTAAAAAAAAAAAGAAAATACTTAGATAAAAATTAAATAAAAAATATGTATACAAATAAAAAGTTCAAATTTACTGTTGATAATTACTATGTCAATTTGGCAATTAAATAGATAATATTATACAATAAAAGATGGAAAAACACTTTACATTGCTGCCAATGGACATAGAACCCATTGTTGTTTTTTCGAGTTCGATACTTCGGCCTGGATTTTGTTCTAACAAGTGTTTAGAAGGGACTGTAAAATGTGCAACATAACTTATTTGTAGCGACACCAAAATTTTAAAATGTGTTTTAACAAACTTTTACTTAGGACATTAAAATGTCTATCAAAACATATTTGAGTGCATTGTTGAATTTTTGAATTCATAATACATGTGTGAAGTAAAACAAAATTTAATATTTCCTTTAAATGTGAACTATGGTAAATTTAGTTAATTTAATTTTGATTTAATAGTAACATTTTAAAAGCCAAAAAAAAAGTTTCTAAAGCCTTGTAAATTTATTTACAATGTCTAAGCAAAATGTATTATATCTTTTAGGGGTGTGCAAAGTCCATTTTTTTTAGTTTGAAGCCAAATGAAATCGAATGTAAGAAATATTCTTGACGCCGAATCAAAGTTCAAATATTTTTGTTTGTTGCTTTAAACTTTAAAATATATATAATGGTTCTTTATATATCTTTATGCCCTAAAATGACTTGGAAAATGTTTTAATGCACAATTTCCTGAAATATTTTGTTTTATTTTGATAAATTCAGTCAAAATCACAGATTATAATCCATCTACTTTAGATTTTTTATACCCATATTAATTTTTTTAACATCTCAAAATTGCAATAATTGATCGTAAATTGAGTATTTTAACTGTCAATATCTTTACTACACACCAGAAAATTGTAGGCCTTGCTCTTCTATCCTCCTTTCAATGTTTAATTTAAAATAGCTATTTGGCAACATTTATAGTTTGTTAACCTTTCAATGTTTATTGGAATATATTTAGGTTTAATTAATTATTTTATTGATAAATTTATTATTATTATTATTATTATTATTATTATTATTAGCACCGCGTCTTACTACCCATTCGGGTTATACGCACTTACGCTAATGTGTAATGGTAGGGTGATTGTGAGATGAAATGGAGGACCTACAGTTTAACGTGGAATCCGAACCACGGTGGAGGCCTGGCATTCCTCACATTCACAAGTTGTGATTAATACACGTCTTGTCAGAGGTGAAGGAAGGGTTTGGCAATCAGATAAATCTGTGCCGGGACCGAGGATTGAACCCCGGACCCCCAGCACAGAAGTCTGACACCTTACCCCTAGACCACCAGGTCACCCGATAAATTTATTGCTTTTCTAAAGTTTCTTGACCCTTTAGGTTTGTGTATATATTCCAATTAAAAATGAAATGATTAGAAAATGTACTAACCTGCGGCCACTTTCGCTGCTCCTTCCAGTCTTTCGAGCATGATCTCTATCCTTGCTCCTTCTGGGGTTACTTCTACTGCGACTAGAACTACCATGTCCCCGTGACTTCGGACTCCTGAAAACCATAGTAAAAATAACTTAACTCGAGCAAAGAATAATATGTTTAAGATAAAGTAGTCATCAATTCAAAGTGCTTTGTGTGTGAATGTTAAAGTTGAGTCACTCAAAAGTTCAAGTTTGAACTTTATCAAGCTTTCTATCTTAGGAGCATATATAGAGTAGGGTTAATACCACTATTTTACAAATCTGAATATACAATTTACCTTCGAATCCCACCCAGATCCAAATCATGGAAAATATTATAAACATAAGAGGAAATATAGATTTAATGCAATAATATAAAATAGTAGTAACTAAATGTCCAAATTATTTCTTATAATCTATTCATTATAACTTTATACATACAGTTATGTGTTAAATTACTGGTCTGGGGTCTGGTTGTCAAGTTCATTCTATATTTATAATTGGTTTTTAATCACCAATAAGTAGTATTAAAGCTCTAAGACAAATTTAAATTAAAAATTTGAAAAAAAAAAATAATAATGATTTAAGTCTTAATTCAAAAATTTTCTCGAATCTTCGAATATAGAAAATCCATAAGTATTCAAAAAATTCAAGGACTCGAGGGAACAACCCTAATCATAAGTAGTCATACGTTTATGACGAAAATTTAAATTTTATTCAAAAAATTTTAACTTTTCTCAGTCGTATTGAGATTTTTTTCAATTAACTTTACAAATTTTCAAGCAACGTAAAAATTTTCAGCTAATTTGTATATGTCTATGTTTTTTGCGTAGCAAGTTAATGTTATAGTGATTAATTGGCGCAAATAATCAAAACCAACCTGGATCTTTGTCTTGGTCTCATTTTGCCCTTCTCGTCCTCATCTGGTTTCCTCCTCCGGTCAGGCCTCTCCCCTCTATCTTTGTGCCGCTTACGCTCTTCTTCTTCGCGCAGTCGAATCCGCTCACTGCGCTCTTCTTCTCTTTTTTTTTCTTTTTCTTCTCGAGATTTTTGGCGGTTATTCTAAACATATTTAATACCTTATTTTGTAATATCATTAAATTGACTTAAGTTTTTTTTTAAGTTTAATGCTTAACACTAGAAGTGTGCAAAGCGTCAACCGTTCAGACATCGCTTTCAAACCAAAATAAGCTTAAAATCCGGCTTCAACAATTGCAAATCTTCACCAATAATAATTAATTATTGCCGTCCTGAGATGTTATGTTCAGTACAAGGTAGCTTAATTTGTCAGAATTAAACTAAATATTGCAATCAGTTGTGCACTATAACATTTTCCAAGTAATTTTATTGCATAAAGTTACATAAATAACAAAAATATATTTTTTCAAACACAGAACAAAAAATATTCAAACTTCTACTCGGCTTCGAGAATATTTCATATATTTGATTCAAGTTCGCTTTGAATTGAAAAAAATGGCCTTCGCACATCCCTAATCAAAATCAATTTAAATCAGCCTTTATTGGTAAGGACATGTAAAATTTGCATTTGCAATAATGTGAATTTTAACACAAATATTACTGTTTTCACATGAATAGGTCGAATTCAAGTTTTTTTTAAATAAACACAATTTATTTGTAATTTGGCTAATACCATGTCGCGCAATATTATTTTTAACGTGGTCACACTGGCTATAGAACTATCCCAGGGCTGCCATCTAAACAGATGGTATCCGTTTTTGCAAATTTTAAAGGTATAAAATGGATTACAGGAGATATAATAAGTATTTTCATATGTAGCCTGGGCCAGTTTTTTATTCAAGACATTTATTTTATACAAATAGCTAGGCCTGTAGGTCTATTTTTTAGGTCTACATTCAAAACCACGATTTCTACTTTTACCTATTTCGATACTTTAATTTCAATTTATCGATGCTTTGTTTTCAGCCTTAAAAATATTTCACACTAGATCCATGCAAGGACATTAATATATATGGACCTTGCTACAGGCGGTCACGTTTGGTCTAACCATATATTGACAAGCAAATAATTCGATATTGCTATTTATAAAAAACAAAGGTTATAGGATATTGAGATAATGAGTTTTACATTACTAAGCATGAAATGTTTTGTGCGTAATAATATTGGTTTCTCTTTGAATATGTTAATAAATAGACACAATATGAACAAAAATTAAACATGATTGTGAGCTCACCATAACATGCTAGTAACCATTATGTTGGTGCATAAATGTTTGTGTATCCCGAAGTGTGCAACCATTATTTGGACTTAAGCCCTAATTTTTTAATGCATACTAATTCGACCTGTATTGACGTAAATAATATCATTTTTGGATAAAATATCATAGCTTTTTAAGAAAAATAACACCACTTTTCCCATTAAAATAACTTAACCTTTTGCATGTTTCTACACATTGGTTTGAAATTTATTGAAGCCGTGTCACTTATCTTTAAATAATTCAAACAATGTTATAATATAAATTAACTTAAGTGTTATAACCATTTTATTTTGGATTCTCCTATCATTTCTTTTTACTTTCACAAGGTGGACATTCCTCTTATTACAGCTAACGTTTTGACCCAAAAATAAGCCGCCCCTAATATAGGCTAAGTCCTAAAAGAAAGTGCACTTAGACTGGTTCATAGTTTTTGCATATTTAGTAATATTTTAAAATCTGAGTTGTAACAATGTCTTAATCATTGGCCGAGAGATGTTCTATTCCTAAGTGATCAGCCACGTGCCATATTCCATACTTAATAAATAATTACACTAACAATAGAATAACAGTGGTAACCAACGAAATGCAACCAAAAGTCTCTCTAACACATGCATGAAAAGTAGAAGTAGCTATAATTCATTCACGACCTTAGTTTACTTGGATGACAGCTCTAAATGTTACTAGAAGTAGTCCCTAATATATCACTACGCCAACAGCTGACATCTATCACTTTGGATAACTGTAATGAAAACAGATGGTAATATATGAATGTGATAGTTAACCACAGTAATTTAGTTCAATATTATTTATATATTTATTTGAGGTCGGACACAAACCTTATTTATCTTTTTTTTTTATTTATCGATATAACTACATCCAGTCCTCAAATTTGTTACATCAATAGTTTGTGCATATTTTATCAATGACATTATAAAATCCACGTCATTTTAAAAATGTTGTTGACTACAAGCATAACCTACCATGAGTTCTTGCAGAGCAGCTTTGAGCCTGGCATAGCCCACATGCTGTTTCCCCATCAAATGGTCGTCTATTCTTTGTTGGGCATCTCCCACAATGAGGAACGCTCCACACACATCACACACCTCCATCTGTTTCTCCTGCGCTGCTGCCAGCTCTGCCGTCTGTAACAGCAGGTCACCAGCCTTGGATTTTGAGACACATATACAGAGATTATTTTCTTTTATATATTTTACTATATTTACTTAAAAAATAAACATTTAGTGGGCAGTTTTAGATCCAAAGTTAGATTATAGAATACTTTTTTATACCCTGTCTTACATTCTAGTTAATTAATGAAACTAATTTTGTTGAGTTTATCATTTTTATAAATATGTTAATTAAACAGAGTATTTAAAAAGGATTCAAATATTTGAATGGTTCATCATCTCTAATATTACTAAATAATACATATAATTTTAATGCATACATTAAAGCATTTTATAATTTAAGAATCATATAAAACAATAATTATTGTAGCTTATTTGATTTTTTTTCCCCCTTCATAGCACAAAAATTTCATCATTATGTGTTTTGTCATGTTTTTAATTGTGAACTTTAAAAAACAAAATGAGGCCTATAGTTTTCTGGTAAGTGTGTAGGTCTTGCCCTTCTATTCTCTTTTCAATGTTTAATTTAAAATAGCCGTTTGGCACTATTTTTCCTTTATTGGCTTAGTTTAGAATATTTATCAAACTTCAACCTAATTTTGCTTCCTTAAGGATATCGAAATTTGAGGATTTGAAAAAATTTCAGATTCGAAACTCAAATCATTTTTTTTTTAAATTCAATTTGTCAAGAGAAATTTGTTCTAGTACTCAAATATTGCTTATTGGTGGTTCAGGACCAATATAATTATAGGATGAACTTAACAACCAGACCCCAGACCAGTAATTTAAAACTTAACTGAATGTATAAATGTTATAATGAATCTATTATAAGAAAGAATGTTAAATTAAGTAACTATTTGTATTTTATATTACTATAGTTATATTTCCTCTTATATTCATTATATTTTCCAGGATTAGGATTTAAAGTTCAGGATTCAAAGGTAGATTGGAGATTCAAGATTTGGATTCGTCAAATAGTGAATTTGACCCAACTCTAAAATTTGATTTCAACAATAATACAAAGGTTTGTCAAGAAAAAAAAATGAACAAATTAAATACACACACACATATATTGTGATTTTGTTATTCTGGCTGTTATGTTCATGTATTCATGTTCACATGAAAACATTTTTTGTAGTAATTGAATTACATTTTGTGATCAGTAACATAATTTATCAACTTAGGATATTATATTAAAGAATCTTTAAAAAAAAAATATTAAAAATAATCTTTAAATAAAAACACTTTGTATATGAGATTTTGTTCCTAAAATTACATAAATATGCCCAATATAATATTTGTTTCAACATTAAAAAATATATATATATTCAAACTTCATTTTGACTTTTCAACTTTGCTCCGGTGTTTAATTTGACCTAACTCTAGAAATAATTAAATGACCCATACTGGTAGTAAACTATATGGCAGGAAGTAATGTGCAAATAGTTGATCACCTGCTGCCAGTGGCTGTTGTCGTTGCTCCCTCGTAGCTGTTCCCGCTCTTCCTTCAGCTGGTCGCACAGTTTCATGAGACCCTGAGCCTGCTCCACGTTACCCTCAGTGCCCATCTGTTCTGCCTCCCCCACCAGCTTGTTGATCTTCTCAGACAAAAACGCTATCTGCTCCTCATTGCGTTGGGTCTGGGCCGGTGACAGCTGAATCTACACACCGACAACCATGAGTGTACGCACTAAAGTGGGGTTTACACTGTCGTGTCTTACTGGCGCCAGTCGTCACTGGTGCCAACATGATGGTATAAACCTTTATTTGCATGCAAATTAAAGCGTCTGCATGACTTATGTTCTACTTGCACAAATGTTCGAGCGCCCGAATAATTTGGCACCAGTAGCAAGTTGCCGTGCCAGCCAAATGTGCACTCGCTCGTGCAAACCTCGATTGGTGCGCCAGTCATGGATAGCTTGCAGAAAACCAGTGTGGTACATTATTTTGAACAGTTGTGTATACATATTGTGGTGAACGCAACGGTCCTGTAGGTAAATCTTCCACGATATTCAAAAATGAGAAGCCTTTACTTGCACGACAGTTGGATTGGCAAGGCTATTGGCGCAAGCTAAACATGACAGTGTTTATGGGCCTTAATACTATGGAACTTTCAAGGTATTGCCATGGTCAAGAGTGTCAAATTGTGTTTTCTGTGGGAAGGTTATGTTACACTTTTTTCATGGCGAGTAAAAAAAGTGAGTTGTGTCAAAGAACAGTTTTTGATAACATCCAAAAAAGATTCTTGTTTATAAGACTAGGTTCCACTGCAAACCGTTCACCATGGATAAGAGTGAGTGATTTGAAAGATTTTTTTATATGGGACTAAAAAGGGAATTAAACTTAAGCATCAAAAGTTTTATAAATCATACCTTTGAAACCAAACTGTCCACACAATATTTTATGTCCTTTCTTTTTATGTAACTTTTGCCCAGCAAAAATACCACTTTATTTAGGAGTACTTATAAATAGTTTATAAGACTATGTACTAGGTGCTAATAATGATTCCTCTTCATAATGAAACTATAGTTTAGTTTAAAAATGGTTATTTTTATATTCTGGTGCTTCCTATCTGTCTCCAATCATTCAAACTAAATTAGAAACAATAAATGAGAGGTGGATTTTAAAGAAATGCACCAGAATTCAACAGGTTAAAGAATGGGAAAACCACAATGTGGGAAACCAATTCTAGTATACCCGAGGTAAGATTCAAGCCGAGTTTCAATCTTCCAGCTAAGATGTAAGTATGACAACAAAATATGCTAGACCTGAGCTTGCTCCGCCAGTGTTGAAAGATATGCCGACTACGGCATTTGAATATTCTAAGGTGATTTTTTTATTATGAAGTTATTTTTAGTTGATGTATTTACATGTTTGAATAGGTGGGGATGGGGCAGTTATTAGTGACTAATACCGACCACACTTATACCGAAATCACAAATACTCGTGTACCTTACAAAAACTCAATTGTTGAGCCAATGTGAATAGGTCTCAAGAGGTCATATCGGTCATCTGAATAACAATGTCGTTAAGAATTGTGACTAGAGCCAAGGCCATCCAGTATTATAGGTCTATAAGGTAGTGCCGATGAGCTGTTAACAAGAATGTTGAGATAGAAAAATGTTGTTAATTAAAGAAACAAGTTAATTTAAGCTTACTCCAAGTCATTTTTACAATGGGTTCAGAAAGAAGTATTGAATGGACAGTTATGTAGTTGACATTATCTTGAAAGATCTTAGATGATTCAAATTTTCAATAAAAAAAATTATAATAGAAAATCTTTACATTTATGTTTAGAGTTAGGTGGTCTTATATAGTTTCGAGTTCAATTTAGATAAGAGTAGGGTGTCAGTTTATTAACAATAAAAAATAATAGCATAGGTAATGAGAGTGTAATCCAACCTCAAACCTTATAATACATAAACTTGCTGCAGTGGCTTCGTAAGAATAAGTTGCAGTTGAAACCATTTAGTGTATCGTGACAAGAGCACAAATTTTTATGTAATTACATATTTTAATCCTACCAGTTTTATATATAGTAAAGTAAAATGTTGGCGATTTAAGTACATTGAGACTTTATTTTAAGTTTAATTTTTTATATATTTTACTGAATTGTACATATTTTTTTAAGAAATTACATTAAATTACATATTTGTGTTTTTTTACCGTGGCGTTATTTTTTTATGTCTTTCTAGGGGAAAATACTTTTAAATGATATGTCACTATATTTCAGGCATTCTGTACTTTCATAATGTATCAAGTGAAGGGATGACAGCATGTAAACTCAAGGTCAGGTATACTAGCTCATCAAAGAGCACTAAATTTGTCATAATGTAGCTTTGGGTTTTGACGGTTCTCATGCTGTGAAGGGGAGAGAATGTGGTGTTGCCAAATAGTTGCCTCAGCAGCATGTCAGTTTGTAAACATAAATCAAAGAGTTTTAAAAACAATTATTGGATCTGATTAGCTCATTTCCCCATTGTCCTTTGGGGAGAAGAAACTTATACAAACAACAAGGCCAAGAATAAACAATGAAAATGGAATCCAAAATCATCAATCAAGGAAATGTCATTTGAAGTCTGTCACAATAATACAAATTTTGGTTTTACCCTTTCACATTGATAAATTGATGGCCAGGTACTGGATGTTGTGCTTGTTCTAGTCTTAAGATAGATTATAAGGCATATGAAGCTATGTCAGACCTATGAAGCTACAACAGGCCTATCAAGTCACTAGTGGAAAATATATGGCTTGAATAAAAAAATAGACCCAGAACACAGGCCGGAAACAGTAATGGATGGTATGGGTATTTTATGAGGAAACTTTCTTTTCTAGGGGCTACTTAAGAGGTTGAACATTCAAGATCCATACTGAAAATTAAGAAAAATTGTAAAGGTATAGCGACTATTGATGGCTAAAATAATGCTTTTGAGAAAAGGGTTCACCTGGACTCCTGTGCCGTGTATGACTGGATTTTATGTTCATAATTCCTAGTAGGCCTATAATTAAATTATGTATACTGCTGTATACAGCTTATTTAGCTGTAAAAAATTGGTAAAATTTACAAAGATAATATAATCTATTTTTGTTTAAATGTTTAAAAATGATGTGGCCTAATGGTTAAATAATTGAATAATATAAATTGATAAAAATAAATAAAACGAAAAATATACTAATAAGTGTAAATTTAATGAATAAAGCTCACCTAGGGAAAGAGGAAACATGTGGAAAGAATCCAACATGCACAAAGGTGACATCTTCATCTCTTCTGTCTTCTATATGGTAGTAAAAGTACACGTACAAACACACACACACATCACACACACACACACACACACATATATATATATATATATATATTTAAACACAAATTGAGTAATATTTCAGCATTGTTGCCTTTATTTAAAAAAAAAGAGAATTGGGAATACACTTTACATAAACACTGAATTACTCCATTTTAAATTCAAAAATTAACTGTCAGAAAAACACTGTATCAACTGTTGTAGGAGTAAAATGAATTTCTCAAAGCTTTGGCTATTGTTATCATATATATAGTAGTATCTTTTACAACAGTTGGTAGGCCATACAGTGTTTTTCTAACAGTTTCTTTTTTAATTTAAAATGGAGAAATTCAGGGTTTGTGTAAAGTGTATTCCCTCTTCTCTTTTTGTTTGAAAAGCAACAATGCCGAAATATTATTCTATTTGTGTTAAAATGTGTGTGTGATTACTTCTACTATAGAAGACAGAAGAAAGGAAGAAGATGTAACCTTTGTGCATAGGATTCTTCCCACATTTTTCCTCTTTCCCTAGGTGAGCTTTCTTAATTAAACTTTAGACTTATAAATTTATATTTCCTTTTTCATTATTTTTATCAATTTCCAATCTAGACTAATCTATTTTTGAGTTTGAGTTAATTCTGGCACAATAGATTTTTGTTAAAGAATAACAGTGTTTTAAGTACTGGCGGGCCACCAAAAATACTTTTGAAAATCATCAATGACCTGCAAGTTAAGGTTTTCCCACGTTCCCATGTATGCAGTAATGGTTATGGAGAATAGTTTATTTGCTAGATAACCAAGCCATATTTGAAAGATGTAAGACTTGCTAAATCCACTTTCATGTAGTTAAATAATGTGTATGAATACAAATGAACAATGTGTATCCGAGTGCAGTTATATGCAGATGATGCCGTATTAATGGCTGAGAATGAGATTGACTTGCACACTGCATTAAATCGTTTGAATGTGGCAACAAGCACAATAGATCTTTGTGTAAATGTCTCTAGAACTAAGTAGATAGTTTTTAATAAGCATATATCAGGAAATGATTATCAGCTTAATAAAAATGAAAAATTGTTAGAACAATTACCTGATTTTGCGTATATCTGGGAAGAATTTTCTGTAAAAATGGAAGGATCGATGATGAAATCGATAGACAGGTGAATGCATCTCAGAAAGTAGTTGGATGTATATGAACTAATGCAATTATTATTATTATTTAGCACCGTGTCTTACTACCCGTTCGGGTTATACGCTTAAGTACTAATTACACTAATGGATTAGGAATTGGGAAGGTTGAATTTAGAGAAAGTGAACCCGCATTTGCGTGGAGGGAGAGTGGAAAACCATTTAGGAAAAACCACCCCCAGTTCACCCGACCGAGATTTGAACCTCGATCTCCCCGTCCTCGGTGGTCTGGCTCAACACGACCGGCGCGTTAGCCAACTACGCCATCGAGGCGGGTAGCTAATGCAATGAATGAGGTAATATCGAAAGAGGCAAAGATGGCAGTATATAAAAGTGTGTCTAATGCCATCATTGTTTTATGGATTTGAAGCGTGGGTTTGTCAGGAGAAACACAAGAACAAGATGAATGCAGAAGGAACCAGATATCTAAGAAATGTATATGGAAAAACTTATATGGACAGTTAGTAATGAATGGGTGCTAAAGGAAATGGAATCCAATAGGTCAATGTGAAGGAAGCGTCTTACGTTGGTTTGGACATGTTGAGAGGATGAGTGTGGATTGAGGAACGAAGCAAATATATGAAGGTAGAGTGTGTGGATCAAAAGGAAGGGGTTGGCCAAGTAATATGTGGTTAAATGTTGTAGACGAATGTGTGAGATGGTTAAATGTTGTATACGAATGTGTGAGATGGATAAATATAAGAATGAGAGCATGCATGACTTGGTGTATGGATGTTGTTGAAGCGAAGGGAGTATTCAAGGATAGGAAAGTATGGAGAAATTAAGTAAGGATGGATTAAGTATGGAGTAGTTGTATTAGAAGCTATTGTGCATAGTTTCTTGCCTAGCCTGTAAGGGAACAATGTTATTAGGTATGTGTGTATAAAGTTTACGATGTTAAGTTTCACTCAATAGCTGACATGCCAATTGTATGCAAGCATTTTAATGTTTCAAAGAATCTTTAAAAAATTGCTTTCAATGTTAATAAATACTTGAAAATTTATTCGACTTTTTAAAGAAATATTTTGTGGAAAAACAATAATGGTATTTTTTAAAAGTTACAAGGTTTATAACGAGCATTCAAATTAAAGATTGTCAATTTGTATATTTGAATTCTAGTCAGGGAATGAAAATGGCGGCCTAAACTAGTGCAGTTATTTAATATTGTGTGGTAGGTGCTAATAAATATGGTGTATTATATATCTGTTAAAATTCAAAAGCCTATAAATAATGTTAATAAACTAAAATTAAAGAGTTCAATACTTACAGCATCTGGTTTCCCAATGAGAGCCAATCGTTGTTTACCTTTGACAATCTTTCTCTCGACTTCATTCAACATGCTCTGACAGAATCGAATAAACTCGTCTTCATACAGTTGCTTCTTAAAACTGTTTGATTTCTCAAAGAGAGTTTTCGCTTCATCGTCGTGAACTTTAGAACATTGTCCGAGATCTGCTCTTGTATTGACGAACAGGTCATGAGGGCAAAACCTCACCATGTATAATTTGCAATACTGAAATAAAAGAAATATGGTATGGTTAAAAATTAAATCATTAAAGCTAGAGATGGAATGAAATGGGATCCAAAGAGGCTAGAGATGGAATGAAATGGGATCCAAAGAGGCTAGAGATAGCTGTAGAAAAGTGTTGTCGTGTGAAAATCTTTGGAATAATCTCAAAATATTTGCATGATCTGCTTTGTACGAGATTAAAATATTTTCAGAGTTGAATTCAATGCAGCATGTTGATTTGTTTGTGATGAGTAGTCAATGCTCAAATAAGCTTTAAAAGGTGAGGATACAGGGAACGCGAGAAAGGACAGTGTTTTTTGCAGTTTTTATAGCAAAACTGTTTTCTATACAAAATAAATAAAATATTGCTTTAATAAAAAAAAGATAGTTTAATTTTCTTTACATGACATCAACAACTCTTGAATATTGAAAATAGCGGCATTATATGACCAACTTTTTAAATGAAGAGAAAAAAGTCACTAAATTCCAGGACACCCTTATCAGATATTTAAGAACTGTTGTTGTCATCATGTGAAGAAAATTAAGCTCTATGTTTGTATTGAAGCAATATTTGATTTATTTTTACCAAAAGAGTATTTTGATAGAAAAACTTTAAAAAAAACTGTTTTTCTCGTGTTCCCTATAACCTTGCCTTCACTGTATTCCTTTTGAGCCACACTCTCTACATTAAACTTAGCCTAACAATACTAGCCAAGATAGAAAAAATAGTCTCACTAAAATAAAATACAAAGCAAGTGAGTGAAAACAATTACTATTATGTGTGATATCAATAATTATTACAATTTATACTTTCTCTAATGTTTAAAAATAATCCAAAATAGTTTACATAAATAAATTATGATTAGTTTGGCTACAAAAAAAAAGACAATTTGGTTATATTTTTTAAGTTTCTTTAAAATTAATTCAATAATATTATACAAATTTTTAAGTAAATAAATGCCAAACTATCAACTTTTTGAATATCATGTAGCGATTTTGTGATAATTGTTTTTACAGAAAACGATCAAATTTCACACATGAAAAATGATTTCACAAAATTTTACACAATCCACTAACTGGAAAAATTTTTTAAAGTTTAAAGCTCAATGCGATTCATCAATTTCCCTTAAGTGAATAGTTAACAAATCTAGCACCAGATTCGGTGGCCACATGGTCTGAGGCATCACCCTCACTCAATGACAGGGATATCGAGGTTTGAATCCCAGTCGGGTGTGTTGAGAGTGATTTTTCCAGATCTGAACAATCAACTCTGACCACAAAAATTCATGACCTGGAGGCTTATTTTATGACTTTCATGACCAAAATTTGATTTCGTGACTTCTATGACCAGTAGAAACCCTGAATTAGTACATATGCATAGAACCTAAACAGGTAGTAAGACGCAGTGCTAAAAAAAAATCCAGCGATTTTAAATCATTCTCTCTCCAAACAGTGTAAAAAAAATTCCGCAAAATTCCTTGTAAGTTGCCTTGATTAAATAATATCAATGTCTAAGTCCACTGACAATGTGTTTATAATTTTTTGTAAGTTTCAAGAAGGCTTTTTTACCATTGAAAAAAAAACCATCCTAACTTTGGCGGGCATAAAGATTAAAGAAAGAACTCAGTCAAAGTGATAAAGTCTATCATATGTCAAAGTGATAAAGTCTATCATATGTCAAAGTGATAAAGTCCCAGTCTAAGAGGTGAAAAAAACCATATTGATTGTGATCACAAACAAATGAAATTAATATCTAATGAAAAAAGAAGGGGTTAAGCTAATCTGCATTTCATCCTGACTCAGAAATCACAAAAAATAAATAAACAAAATGTCAACTAATTTTAAGACATTTGTGAAGAAAAAAAAACACAATTTGACAACTTTGTAAGGTGCAATTGGGGCAGTAGTCAACAATTTTGTCTGTGCCCAATTCGACTTTGCAGGAAATTATTCCCTCATACAGCAAGATGAGGTTCCAAATGCCTACAACTGGCAAAATAAGAAAAAAATCTATCCTCAAGGTGTGTAGCTGCCAGGAGGACAAGTGGAGGACATCTCCGGAAGTTATAGAAAGTGCCAGTGACAGAATCAGTTAAATACAGTTATCAATAGCAATGTATAATAAAGCTGACTCTTGAATGCTTTAATTAGTGAGCCCTACCTAGTGTTGTCATTAAAAACAATAGAAGACCTTTCCCTAATCCATTCCCCAAGCCCTCATTACAAGCAGTTTAATATTAGTTTCTTCCAACATACATTTGTGGATACATCCTAGTCCTGACCTGCTGTATATGATCAGATTATGGAGTTCATATGGAGTTTCATATGCAAAACTGGTCCATTCCATTTTGGTCTAGGTAGGTGTCGTCCTGTATTTAATATCGACTTGCACTTTAGGCATACTAAATCTGACTATGAAACTGGCCCTTAGTCATACTTAAAATATTCCGTATGAACTTTTGTAAAAGCCATTTTTATCACCTTCAAAAGGACCAAGCAGATCTACAGAAGATTGATATGCTTACATTTTGTGCATCACAATTCAAAAGCAAATAAATAATTGTCAGCCTGTCCTTTCTATTAATTGATCTCTCGAAGCAACTCTTGGAACTTTTTGCAGTAGCTAATAATAAATGAGCTGTAGAGAGGATCAAAATTGTTAAAGAAAAGATAAAGATGAGAATCAAAAATAGAAGAGTATTAGTTGATACAGCAGAAATTTTTTATCAATGTGCTGTGAAATAATGCAAAAATATAAACATTATTGTTAGGCCTAAGTAGAGGAAAATAAATCTTTCTTTGAATAAGGATTTCTGCGAATCTTTGAAGTAGGTATGTATTATTCAGCCCTATTACTCCTTAGAAAAGTCAAGGTGGCACACATATTTGGACTGTAGGAAAAACACTTTCCACAAAGACGAAGATTAAAATATTTTTTTCTGAAACTCAAAAGCAGAATGTTGCACATAGAATGCTATATTGTGTGGCCTATGGGCCTAGTATGGATTTTAAAGTAGAGGACAGTGTTCATCAAAATAAACCCAAAATAAAGAAATAATCCAAATGTTACCATAGGGGTTATTCTATGTCAAGTCATCCAATATGGTAACACTTTTAAACCTCTTGAATTTTTTACTTTTTCTTCAAATTTGGCTGTCAAAAATCCAAATTTTGAGATTTTTATTTGCATTAATATTAAGTTATGACCCTCTGAAATCTAAAAAAAAAATTGCTATTTTCCAATGACATGCAACTACAAACTAAATTATTACTCAAGCTAGAACTGAGATAGAAGAACGGAGAAAACTCATTTTGTAGGTAGTTTATTTGAATAAGCTATTTATTATATGATAATTAATATCACTAGTTTTGGACAGTTTTTCATCTTAATGTTGTGCCATAAAATTTTTGATCAAATAAACTCGATTTTTTTTAAATTTGTAAAAATCACATATGAATTTATATATTTCAGCTTCATTTGTGTAAAGTTTCAATAAGGGATCACAGTGAGATAATGTGTGTCTTTTTTTTTATATCATACAAAGGCAAAACTATTCATGTGAAAGGAAAATTGAAATTTCAATTCACAATTTTCAATTCTTTTGGACAAAGACCCTATTTTATTTTTAGTTTAGAACAATGCTATTAAACTAGGAAGGATGCTAAAATAGCAGGTTCTTGGAGGAGGTTCTTGGAGGAGGTTCTTGGGGGAAGTCCTTTTACTTCCTTGTAGGCCTATATCTAGTGACAGAAACCTGCAGAAAGCTTTTTTTAAAAATCTGTCCATTCACCAGCACCATCTATGGATATGCTGGTTAATTTTTGAATAAGCAAAATTTCCTCAAGCATGTAGTTCTTGAATTCGACATGAATATCTGCTCCTACATAGTTTATCCAGTTTTATTAGTAGGCCTATGATTTTCAAAAATTCCTCTTTACTTTAAAAATCGTTCATGAACTAACTTAATATCGGCAGAAGATTTTTTTCTCCCTAGACAGCACATGTGAAACTTTGAACAAAGCTAGTAGAAGGAAACTACTCTACTAAAAGTTTATGAATTGACGTATACAGAAAAAGGGAAAGGTTCACTGCACTAGAATTTTTAAACAAAGCTAAGCTTAGCAAAAGGGCTTGGATCTGCTGTAGATGTTAGTCTAAACCAGCACTTGCATATCTACAGTACGATTTTGGCAGGAAGAACAAAAGAAGTTCGTTACTAAAGTTACTAAAACCATTTTAAAACATTCATATATTCATGTTATCTGCAGCTGTTTCTTTTGGTAGATATTATCAATACCTATAAAATACCACAAATATTATTAATGTTGGACCCAAAGAAATATGTTTGGATTTTCTCTATCGTGCTTCAAAACAAAACCAACACCCCATATGTCTTGCATCGCTCTCTGTTTACTTAGAGTAGACAAATCGCCACTAATACAGGAACAAACTAGCATTACCAACTAAGATTGACCATGGTTATTTGGTAAGTCACTACAAATTTTTGTATTTTTTAATGCTTTTAAATTTCCCGTCTTATGTTTAACAAAACTCGGGTCACACTCGGCAAACACCATAAATACACGGGAAGCACTCAACACTCACAACCGTGATTTAACACTGCCGAGATGAACTGTCGACTGACCGTTGCTGACTTGACATTAACATGTGATAAGGACTGTACCATGGGGTCCTTCAACGCTGAGTCGAGAGTTTGTTGGTATTCGAATAGCGCTTGCAAAGCTTAAAGTATCATTTCTAAATTAAATGAAGGAATGATTTTAGTTATAATAATTTTCTAATGTAATTTTAAAACAAGTTTAATACAAGATATAGAAGAGACTATTTAGTGAGAGGATACCAGTGAAAGCCCGTTCAGTAGCAAATCAGAGCATAGACTTCCACGTGGCTTTGTTTACATCAGATCTCAGCTTAGGATGACTCAATAATAGTTACACCACAGGTTTTTAGGGATTAGGAAGACTATAATTAAATGAAGTGTAACCACATTTGCATGGAGGGAGTGTGTAAAACCGTTTTGGAAAAACCACCCTCAGTACACCCAATCGAGATTTGAACCTCGATCTCCCTGTCATTGGCAGTCGAGTCTAACATGAGAGTAGTGCATTAAACAATGCGACCACAAAAACAGGTGAAAGAAAAATATTTGAATCGTTATAAATATAAATATTGTTCAATCCATCTTGAGTGTGAAATGATAATAAAATAAACATGTATGGTATTGTACCTAATAATACAAAGAAAATAAGTTGTATTAGATAATATGCTCAAGAATGGATGTAATGAGAAATGAGAGGATGAGAAGAATCGAGGAGCAAGGATATGACAGGATAAAGAAGTCATGACTAAGGTGGTACAACCATGTGAGGAGAATGGAGGATAATATATCAAAGATGATGCTGGATAATGAAGTTGGGGAGGAGGGGGGTGGCAGGGGAGGGCAGGAGAACAAGAGAAAGATCGAGAGATAGGCGGCTCGGAGCCCTATTTTAATAGGCTGCCCTGATCCTTTAATTCCTTCTAACAAAAATATTCTAAAAACAAGAGCTAATTGAAATTTAAATTTTATATTGATATGTTTTAGACCTGTCGATGCAGTGAGGTCATTAAGGTGCTTTTTATTTATTCACACATGAAAATTTATATAAAGCTCGATTTTTTTTTTTTTAACATTTGGGCCCCTATAAATACTGTCCCATCAAAAATATTAACACACACTAAGATATTTTCTATACAGATTGAGATGTTTGACAATCTGTTCATGCGCAGCCAGTTAAAATGTGTGAGGATCTACTTTTGGTTTTGTCATTAGAAAACTTTCAAGTTTTATTAATCAAAACAATAATACCTTACTCAATTTACAAGAATTATGATTGTTAGGCCCTACTTTAAAAAGAAAACTGAAGTACTTGTAAACGGTTAATGCATTTTAAAAGATATGTTAAATCGCTAACATATTGATAAGTTTATGTGGACGGACATCTGCGCAAGAAATCAAATTGCAACCAGCGCAATCAGTAATAGGGGCCTATGATAATTTTTTTTCTACTTTGAATTATTTTACAATTTGCTTTGTTATAGTTAGAATTTGCATATGTTGTGCTATAAAACATATTTATAATAATTTGACACTGAAATTAAATAATGATTCTCTCTCTCTCTCTATATATATATATATATATATATATATATATGGTTCAAACATAGTACTTTATATATTTTATATTTTACTT
>CABFWO010000596.1:214970-258088 GCA_902155825.1 Timema genevievae | reverse complement strand
ACACACACACACACACACACACACACACACACACACACACACACACACACATACATATATAATTTTATTTGATAGAATGGCACCACATAAATAAGGTTAATATATAATAATTTTAAAATATACAATAAGACGTTATAAACTAAGTTTTATTATAAGCCGTTGTATTTTACTTATAAATTGTGCACTATACATAAGCTTTGCATCATGAACAAAATATATAAGTCACCCACTTTGGTGGCCACATGGTCTGACGTGTGACTCTCATGTTAAACTCCTGATGACAGGGAAATCTAGGTTCGAATCCTGGTTGAATGTACTGAGGGTGGCTTTTCCAAAACGGTATCCCACTTTCCTTCCATAAAAATGTGAGCTCAATTTCCTCAAACTATAACCTTCCTAATCCCTAAAGCCGCTAGCGTGATTAGTACATACGTAGGCGTATAGCCCGAAGGGGAAGTAAGACCTAGTACTAAAAAAATATGAGCACATTTTCATATATTTTTATACTATAAACCTTATCATAGACAAACTATGACTTGTGCAAACATGGATCAGCCAATGAGAATATGAGAAGAGGCTCTAACTAAATAGAACGTCAAAGTACGCAACAAAAGGATGTAATGATACTGATTTGGACCCCTCTAATATATTTAAAGTCATGGATGAAGGTATTTTTCTTCAATAAATTGTATGTAAATTATCCTTTCAATATTTCATCCATGAAGAATCACGCGCTTTTCAGAAATAATGTAGAAGGATTGCACCATTAAAACTTATTTTTTATTTCAAAATTTAACTCCGTAGTATTTATCAAACAAGCAAAAGACTTTAGTTCCCTGTACCCAATAGGAAGCTAGCTTTCGCCTTCAAGACACCTGTCGCGGGGACGCTTTCGATTTGTTGGTTTTGACACTGGTCACGAGAGGTCCAAGGGGCAGGGGGTATGTCATATATAAGCTGCTTGTGCGTATGAATATATAAGAGTAGTCACATAAATCTATAGAGTGCCGGTGACATAAACCTAGAGAACGTGTAATATCACGACAGTAAATAATCTGTGGTTCAAGTAAAATTGTATAATTTTACATAATATCTTTGTACTGAAAATAAAATCACTCCAATAAATCGTGTGCAACATTAACAGTTGTATTTATTCAAGTAAAATATCCTAATAATTGGCGCTCGATCACGGGGCTATAATTACCAACTATCACAAATTAAAACGAAACACTTCAATTAGATCCCAATCGCGGGACAATTATATCTCAAATAAAATCGTAACATTTCATTTGGCGCCCAACGCGCAACCGTAACATCATAATTGGTGCTCAATCATGGGGCTATAAATACCAATTATATCTTAATAAATCCGTAATGCTTTAATTGGCCCAACGCGCAACCGTAACATCATAATTGGCGTTCGATCACGGGGCTATAAATATCAACTATATTTCAATAAACCGTAACGCTTCAAGGATAGTATATTTGGTTAGTGTTCAAAAATAGTGTTTAGTAGCGTATTTGTCGTTCATTGATTGTCTTTATTTTAGCTTCAATAATTTTGTTTATAAATGTGATTTAAAATGAAGGGGAAATACAACATATTTTATTTTGTTGCAGATAAATGGGTCTATCTTAATATTTAGGTCAGTAATACAATCAAAAATAATTAAAGATAAAATATGCTTTAATAATGTAGTTCCTTACTCTATGGCATTAGGAACTTGAAAGTGCATTGTCACACTTATAAAAGTACCCGACCTACACCTATCTTGAGCTAATACTGTCCAGTCCACCTCACTAAACCCTACTCCTATCTTGACTTGAACTATTTCTATTCAGGCCCCCTGATTACCCCTTATCTCTTTCAGGTTCATTCTAATATTACCCTCCAATCGGCGTTTAGGTCATCGCAATGGTTTCTTCCCATTGGGTTTATTAGTAAATACCCTGAACAAGGCTCTAGATTCCTCCTTTCGCGTTACATATCCTGCCCACCGTAATCTGTGAGATGTATTAAACTGTTATCACTGTTTGCTGCAAAGAAATATGTTTAAATTTTCACTACTGTTCTTCCAACCAAAATCAGGGCATATATGTTTGATTAGGATTCCCGAGTTTAATTCCCAGCATGGCTAAAAAATTGATCATGGGTATAAATTAATCTGGGTTTCCCCTTTCACAGTAATGAGTTAACGGCGGTTGGCCGGGTGTGGTGCCTGTCCTAGATTTAAGCTAGTTAATAAGTCTTGTGCTGATATAATCATTTGGTTCAGAAAGTGCATGTTAAATACCTCAAATAAATGAAAACTAAATCTATGCTCCGCAGTTCAACCCCGCAAAGTGATGATCATCATTATGCTGTTAAGACAACATTATTTCTTGGATCTTGCCATTAATCAGCAGTTTTTAATGGTGGCCTCACATTTGAGCTACTGTGCTGCCACGATCAGTAATGTACCCATATCTATGTTTGGGTCGGCTGATCGTATTGATGAACAAACATGATTCCTGGGTAGCTCAATGGTTAGAACATTGGTGTATTAAGCCATAGATCACGGGTTCGATTCCCATGTCCAGGTACCATTTTTTTCAATTTAAAGACTATAATATCTAGATGCGGCTATAACCGTAACTATCAAATATAATAGCTCTGCTATATAATCCATCAAACACTGAAAAGCTGGAATGCTACAACTATACACTGGTGTGGAAAGTGAGCATGAAAAAATTTAGACATTCCGTCTTTTCCCCTTTCCAGAAGTCGCCCTAATCCACGGCAAAGGAGACAATCAAACAGTTTTTTTTATAATGATCCGATACAGTAAGTATTAAAATGATTAAAAATATTGAGGCAAAAGTATTGTCTAGAAAAGGCATTGATCAAGAAAAAAAATTAGTGTAATCTTAGATATCAATGTATCTAAACTACTTCCACATTTCCAACCAGGAGGTTTAGTAGGCCTAGTGAATTCAACACTATTTGATCAAAGTTAAGTTAAATTATTTCATAGACACATACCACTTATAGGCCTAATATAATGTTTTGGATATTTAAAATAGCACTAAGCGTTCGCTTAGTACCCTTAATAAATGAATACCTCTATAAAAGCATTTTATTTATTGATTCATTTGTTGATTCTAGTCACTGCATTTGAAGATGTCTGGTTTATCAGCATTGAAATAGCATAAAATGAATAAACGGGATCGATAAAATAAATATAATATTAAAAATAATGAACAAGTATATTTGGTTTATAACAATATACAGCTTCACACATTTTTTTATGCAAATCCATAATATCCTACATCTAAACCTATTAACATTGATACAAACATAATAATGCTCTATCACTAGATAACATAGTTCTTAAATTTGCATATCCTATATTTTTTCCAAAAAGGAACACAAAAATTCTCATTGTTTCACAAACATGTACAACACAATGACACTCAAGATGCAAGGTTATTTACTGGAATGATTAATAAATATTCACCTAATTTAAATAAACTTTGACATTTTACACTAAAACATTTGGGCTATTTATACACAATACATTGAATCATAGACATGCAGGCAGTACGGTATCTAACGTAATGGATTTTTTAAAGATATTAACAGTAACTGTTCAAATACCAGCTAAATTTACATTACATAGGTACTCTTACAAATATTTTACAATAAATTTGAAAGTATTTTATTATTAAATATTTTATTTAAACCATTATGAAATTAAAGATGATATCTAGATTGAATTATCCACAATACTGGTGATATGTAATTTGTGCTTTCAACAATTTGAAGGAATTTCTAAATGTATAATTTATTTATTTACAATTTATATTACGGTACATTTAGTAAATGTGTGTACTCATAGTGTATTGAAGCAGTTTTTAGATGATTAAAATTAAGAATAAACTTTTATAGACACAAAAGAAATTAAGTATTTATTCACCAAAAATCTGAGATATCAACTTTGCATATTATCTAGTTTTTTTCGTTCTTGGTTAAATGATTATATTTTCTAAACATAATCTCATTTTTAAAATAAAAAAGGAATTTTGTTCAATTTAGTAATAGGCCTAAAGATAATGTTCAAATCTGTACAATGAATGAATATAGGTAGGCCTATTACTATCCCTTTAAAAAAATCATAGCCTAAAAGTATTTGAAATGCTATAAAAATATATGGGTCAAACTGTACCACCACAATATTCAGGATAATATTCTACATCACTGGGCTAGCATATTTGTTATGTTTTATTTTTACCCTCGAATTTATGTTTCCAATGAGTAAATAAAAATACTGCCGTCTGTTGAGTTCAATTAATGTGTCAAGTAGTATTGAACCATGATTTTAAGATAATGCTCTTCTCACAAGACAAAAACTTGTGCTCGATTTGACTAGATGGTTGAGAAAACTTAACCAAAGCTCAAGAATAATTTAACTAATTTATTCCAAGTCAAAACTTAACTTCATGATATATTATAAGTAACAACTGAAAAATAACTTTTTTTATAATTTAGTTTATTTTTATTTGTAAACATGACACTATGTTCCCACCCCCTACCCCCTTTTTCCCCTATGGCACATAAATATTAATGACCCTGTACCATTTTAATGATTTCATAAATGAGGAAATTATTGTACTCAAATCTATTAACACATATTTTAACTTTTATTACTATAAATAAATTGTGTTCAAAGAATAAACTAATACAATAAGTTTTTAAACAGTTTAAAGCATGTTGTAAACTTCTTATGTGCAATTTAGTTGTCAAATAGCGGGGAAAATACTAGATCAAGCTGGACATAAACTATTATATAGTGATAACATTAAAACCCTGTCACAAACACATATAGTTTTCAGTGAAATGGGTATTTCAAAACAAATCCACATTTAAAAAAATACAAAAATTATTTTTAAATGATTGTATGTATTAGTTCCTGCGTATATGATTTAGTCTTAAATTTATTTGATAAATTTAATATTAGACCATATGTGACATCAGATAAGGCAATCGCATTCCATTGTTTTCAAAAAACATACCATAACATAATACAATAACTATTCAGACATTTTATATTAAAAGCTGAAAACATGCAGAGGAATGCTCTCACAGCCGTAATTTAATACAAGGCCATTACAGGACTTTTAGAAAGTAAAGATATATTAAAAGAACATGTATAGCTCAGCCATTTTAATATAAGTACGATACTGACACATTCATAATTTCCTATTCTCACACACATTTCTGCAGAACTTGAACTTTCTTCATTGTATCAGATATTTACCACATCTGTATTTTTTTTTTATGAATGTCACATCTTGAAAGTTGTTTATTGTCTTCCAATAGTTTTTCACAAAAGGAAGTTAGCATAGTTGTGTACTTAAAATTTGTTAATTAGGTATAGTTTATATCCATTTGAAATATAATATTATTTGATAGTTCATTTTTGAAAGAATTTTTTTTATCACTATACTCATGACGTTGAAGTGTTGTTTCATTTAAATTCATATCACACAGTAAAAGTTTTACAGTATTATGTTGATGTCTCTATAAACTCTTATCAATTATAGCTCTTAAAAAGTAACTTTGGGGCAGTCTATTTAAATTATAAAACAATAAATAAGTCGAGAGACTTTGTTCCAAATGCTTACATAGCCAGTCTAATAATAATAGATGGAAAAAGTTAAAAGACACAGCTAACTATATCCCCTCTCCCCAAATTTAGGGGCTAGGCTAAATATTTGAAACAGAACTTTATAGTAATGACTAATGACAATTATTTTCGTGGTATTTGGATAGAAAAAATTATACAATTTAATCCATTTAAAAATGAATGAAATAAGAGTCTCCAAATTAAAAAAAAAATTGATTGATTGAACAAGTATTTCACAATAACGCACTAATAATAAATACCTGATATTATAAAAATCCATTTAGTAACATTGGATAATATATTATAAATAATTTATTATTAATAAATGATTTTAAAATGTTAGTTTCAATATTCAGTTCAATTAAGTTTTTTGTGGAGTGTGGTGACGTATGTATCTGAGACGTGAACAGTCAGAAAGAGGGAACAAAGGTATTTAAAGGGTTTTGAAATGTGGTTGAGGAGAAGATTAGAAAATATGAAAATGCTGGAGAGGGTGAGCAATGAGAAGCCAGATGGGGAGGATAAGAAAGAGAAAAACATCTCGGTTGGACCACACATTGGGTGGGGCTTGTTTAATGAAGAGGATTATGGAGGGGAAGATGGCGAGAGGAAGAGGAAGGTTTGGAATCTCAACAGATATTAAGAAAAGAAGAAGCTGCAAAACGATGAAAGAAGATGCCCAGGACCAGGGAAAATGGAAGACGTCCAGTTGATACTTGTCTCAGGACAGATTCACAGAAGTTATTTCAAAATTGGTGGGAAAATTTAAGAAACCTGATTTTCAATTAATATTAAATACATCTAATGTACCTAGACAATTGATCAACTTTATTATACTAGAGCAAGAGGTATTATTAAAATATTTTTATGCATGTAGTATTCATTTATGAGTTCCGGAGAGATTAGAATTAATTTGTTACACACAAAAGCTCATATACTATCAGTTCTTTAGTTTGAAAACCATCCATTTGGCCATCTTGGTCAACAAAATGGCGCCAATCGCCCCTATTAAATATTTAATCAAGTCACAGCCTCAAAACTCAACTATCTACTATCTAGACTACTTTGTGCTATATATTATTAGACTGGACAAGTATGCTTTTGATACAAAAGCCCCTCTTCACATATGAGGGGTTCCTAACTTAACATAATTTATTTTCATGTTGTTCAATGATATCTTCGTAAGTAAATGCTATCAGAAATTTATAAAAAAAATTGCTTTGTAGTGAATAATGATAGACATAATTTTGAAAATAGATATATGTTGCCATTTGTATTTACCATTTAAAATGTGCTTCACTAAAATGTCTAAACCATTCCAAACAGGATTTTACAAATACAACAAATCAGTAATTGGTGATAGCCTTATATATTATACAAAATGTTTAAGTAAATATATTCTCACAGTAATATATTTAGAGTTTTTTTCACAAAGATCATCTAAACAAATCTAAATACGATATTTCCATACAATATATTAATAATTTGTAGTTTCTTCAGATTTTAATATAACCTATAAGACTTTACAATAATTTATTTAGAATGTGTTTCACGAAGCTCGTCCAAACCAATCCAACGATATAATGCAAGTACAATAGATTAATAATTTGTTGTATTTTTCAAATTGTTATATAAACTATAATACCTTACAATAATTTATTTAGAATTTGTTTCATAAAAATCGTCTCAACCAATCTAAACAAGATATTGCAAATACAATAGATTATTAATTTGTGTTCTTCAGATTGTTATATAATCTATAATACCTTACAATAATTTATATAGAATCTGTTTCACGAAGATCGTCTAAACCAATCTAAACAAAATATTGCAAATACAATAGATTATTAATTTGTAGTTCCTTAGATTGTTATATAACTTATAATACCTAATAGTAATTTATTTAGAATCTGTTTCACGAAGATGGTCCAAACCAATCTAAACAAAATATTGCAAATACAATAGATTATTTATTTGTAGTTCCTCAGATTGTTATATAACCTATAATACCTTAAAGTAATTTATTTAGAATCTGTTTCACGAAGATCGTCTAAGCCAATCCAAACAAGATATTGCAAATACGATATATTATTAATTTGGAATCTGTTTCACGAAGATCGTCTAAGCCAATCTAAACAAGATATTGCAAATACAATAGATTAATAATTTATAATTTCCTCAGATTTTTTATATAGTCTATAATACCTGGCAATAATTTATTTAGAATGTGTTTCACCACTGTTGAATAAAATTATAAGTTATAAACAAGATATTGCAAAGGCAAAAATTAATAATTTGAAATTTCTTCAGATTTGTATATAACCTATAAGATCACCCAATCTTTTATTTAGAATTTATGTCACGAATATTATAATGTAAACCAATCTAAACAAAATATCTTGAAAACATTGAGATTACATTTTTTCACACAGGAAAATTGTTTATATAACCCTCTTTGTTGTTGTTAGGAACCCCTCGGATTCACAATCACAGCTCAAAGCCTCAGGATTTGTCGCTATCATGTCAGCCTAAAATCTCAGTTATGACTAAGTCATCATGATGCCGTTTGTGGTCAACTCAGTCTGGCCCGAAGCATTGCAGATGACCTGTTTGAGTTCGACTTCCACTTGGCGGACATCTTTGTCCATTTGTCAGCAACCGTTACGGAGGTTCCCGCTGGAGATCTCGTTGCACTCGATCCACTTTGCCACCTCCATAGGAACCTGAGGTTTCTCTATGCCTGACTCCACATCCATGAGCTCCTTCATGATGTCATTGGCGTCACATTTGATCACCCTTTGCTGACAAAGCACGATGGCGCGCACGAAATCGTCTTTAGGCGTGATGAAGCGATGCTCCATGAAAATTGATTTCTCATCCCAGTAAATAATCTGAAATTTAAAATAAAATATGTATATTAAATATTTTACATGTTAATTTCCCTTTCACAACCTTTTTTACATACTTCGCTTAGTACCATATGTAATGGTAGATATAATAGACACTTTAATCATAATTTTGAAATACCTAGACCTAAATATTAACATATCTGGTCTGCAGCTGACTGGGGAACATCATATTCTACGAACACTAAGTCCACCCAGCCGGGATCCGAAACCCGATCTCCCCATCATCGGCAGTCCTGTCTATTCCTAGTGTGACAACCTAGACTAGGGATGTGCAAACTTACTTACAGAAGGGCCAAATAAACACAAAAAATAAACTGATATGAGTAAGTTTAAATAAATTGAGAATATATAACAATCATAAATAACTTAAGTAGTTTAGTATGCTTTTTAAGTTTGTTCAGAAGATTTACATGATGGGTGTGAGATGAGTGAAACTCTGATGTGATTATTCTCAAGAGAGAAGACAGATACTCATCTGTAAGTCTGTTTCTAAGATCACTTTTCCTAATTTTCATGGTTGATAACACTTGTTCTCATGAATATGAGGATACAAACATTGCCATATATTTTTGGTCATGATATACCAGGTTTGGAATTGTTAAGGGTCAGGGCGGCAACATAACGGAACACAACGCAATACATTTAAAATATTTATCCCATTAGCCGGAGTGAACACATCGGTAGGCTACAATTTACCCATCCATGCCCTGGACCATGTAGCCACCGCTTCTTGGATCGGCAGCAGGGGATAGGTAGGCTTATACCGGAAAAAAGTCAACGTTAGTGACGTATTCAACCACCTAGCGCTGTAGTCGGTACTTAAGTGTGAGAAAATAAATGTAATATCTGTTATTGCTTTATTGTTAATAGTTTGTCCGTGTTTTTGGTGTTAACATCGTTAGAACTGCTTCAGTTGTCGAATACTCTAAGGCGTCATTCTAGTAACAGACTGGACTGCTGATGACGGGGAAATCGGGGTTCGTATCTCATTAGGGTGTACTGAGGGTGACTTTTCCTATATGGCTTCCACTCAACCTCCACGCAAATTCTGGTGCATTTCCTCAAAATTAATATGGGTATAACCCTAACGAATTGTAAGACGCGGTGGGAAAAACAAAAAAATTCTCATTAGAATAATTAATTAAACTAAACCTTTTAAACTTGTGATTTTTCAATTGCATTCTTTTCTATATTATTATTATTATTATTATTATTATTATTATTATTATTATTATTATTATTATTATTAGTAGTAGTAGTAGTAGTACCGCGTCTTACTACCCGTCTGGGTTATACACACTTACGCTAATGTGATTGTGAGATGAAATGGAGGACTTAGAGTTTAACGTGGAATCCGAACCACGGTGGAGACCTGGTATTCCTCACATTCACAAGTTGTGATTAATACACGTCTTGTCAAAGGTGAAGGAAGGGTTTGGCAATCAGATAAATCTGTGCCGGGACCGAGGATTGAGCCCCGGACCCCCAGCACAGAAGTCTGACACCTAATCCCTAGACCACCAGGTTACCTCTTTCCTATAAATAGTTTAGAACTTTTTTTGGTAAATTTCACAGCTCGAGGTAAAGATGAGAAAAATTATTATTGCAAGGCAGTGTACTCCAGTATTTACGTCGAGGGAGAGAAATAATTTAAGAAAATCCACATAAGTACATACGTCTGCGATTCGAACCCCTACCTCCTCGTCTCTAGTAATTCAGTCAGTCGCGAAGGTGACGCCTTGTATCACACAACCGCTGCACTGATACGGGTAGCTAGTTAAAAAATATCTAAAAATGTTGTGGTATATTTAAAATGTATAATTATACCAATTACTCTACTAGCTTACATAATGTCTGGAAAAACTCCTGTTCTCAAGGTGAGGCTCGCAAATTAACACTGTGGGGGAAAAAACAAATAACTACACTTTGTAAAAATAAATGGCGAGCATAAAACGGGCAGCAAACACGGTATCATGACGTAATCAATATGTACAGTCCCTTTAAGAAAAAAAAAGGTGCGAGGCTTACATTTAACGAAATAGTGGCAATCAGCCTCATTATCTCAAATGGAAAGTTAACTGACGGAAGAAGAGAAAAAATACAGGAAATAAAGGTCAATGGAAAAGAGAAGGGTTGATAATTACTTGAAGCTAGTCTTACTGTCCGTTCGAGCTATCTGAAACATTTAGTAAATCTATCAACATATTCCTGGAGGGAGAGTGTAAACACCATCCACAGGTATTATTACACCACACGAACAACAAAGCAGATTGTAGACTCAAAAGAAAGTATAGGAGTCGAACGCCAGACCACACGATCGGGAATCAAAACTCGACCCCTCGGTTAGGAAGTACGCTAATAATCCACCTTGTAGTTCTGGATTAGGAATAGTGGGTTACCTGTATATAAGGATGGAACGTAAGGACCAGTACAGTGGTAACCAAATGGCGGTCCGCATCCGGACCACAGATACGTTTTTAAGGACCTTGACGAGATAGCGACAAACAGAAGAAATGATACTATTTCAGTGGTGGGCGGGTAGTAAACATGGAAGGCCAGCAATAACAAATAAGTAAAATAACTAAAAGGAAAGAAAATCACGTTTTTGAATTGTTATAGCCCTACAGGGCTTGAACTTGAGCCACTGTTAAAGTTTTGCCGGACCGCGGAAGTATGTCGAGTTTTTAAAACGGACCTCCATCAAAAATAATTGGGAACCCCTGATCTAGTGTATGGTTCACCATCAAACTGCACTTAACTCTATATTTACGTGATGTTCACTTAACGTAAGATTGTCCCAAGGGATTACTTTCCCGTTACGTCAAGTGATGCGTACCACGTTTTCTCGCCAGCCAATCATGTTGTGGACAACGTAGACATAGCTATTTGGTACTTTTTTTTTTTAGCACCACGTCTTACAACCCGTTCGGGTTATACGCTTAAGTACTAATTACGCTAATGGATTAGGAATTGGGAGGGTTGAATTTAAAGGAAGTGAACCCGAATTTGCGTGGAGGGAGAGTGGAAAACTATTTAGGAAAAACCACCCCCAGTTCACCCGACCGAGATTCGAACCTCGATCTCCCCGTCCTCGGTGGTCGAGCTCAACACGACTAGCACGTTAGCCAACTATGCCACCGAGGTGGGTTTATTTAATAATTAATTTAGTACTTAATTTGTTTGTTTATTGTGTGCAAAAGATATCAATATAGTTATTTTGTGAGTCCCACTGACCAAAACATGCAGCCTCTTTTTACTTTTAATATTGTATTTCCAATAAACTTCTATTTCAAGTACTTGAAATCCGCTTTGGTGGACGCATGGTCTAAGGCACTACTCACACAGTAGACTAGACAGCCGATGACGGGGATCTCGAGGTTCGAATCTCGGACTGAGGGTGGTTTTCTAAAATGGTTCTCCAGTTCAGTGCTGATACACTTCCTATAAATTTAACCTTCCTCATACCTAAAACCATTAGCGTAGTTATTAATAAGCGTATAACCGGAACGGGTAGTAAGACGCGGCTCTAAGAAGAAAAAAAAAGTGTAGTTGAAGACTCATATGCCTTAAATGTTTCGATTATATTTTTGTGAACAATTAATTTCAAGTACTTTGAATTCATTGTGTATATATTGGTCGAGTTTTTAGGTTATGTTGTGTGAATCTTGATTGCACGCTATATTTCTTTAAGTTAGGTGAACAGTAATATGCTCGCTATCCTGGCATAAAAGTCTCCAGCTTTACTGGGTAGATTAAAGCTGCGATAAAAGGAAACGACCAAACCGAATTAGAACATGAAATTCTAAAGTAGATTTTAAAAAACATGATATTAAATTAGGCCGGTCCGAAAAGTTCTGAGCTAATGTGATTCAAATTGACTCAATGGTGTGTCTGATAAAGCTACACAATTTTCAATTGGATCGTTCCGATTCCGTCCGAATACAAGAATGAGTGGCCTAAAGGTTGCCGCACACCGAATCGTATCGGAACAGACCGTAACGGTCGGAACCGTAACCCTACAAATGGAAATGCATTTTGTCCGCACACTGGTTCGGAATTAAACTCACGTCAGTCGGAAGACAGCGACCCAAAAAAAAAAAGGTCCATCAATTTTAGTGATTTGGTGATAGTGATAAAGGAGTGAGAAGCAGGTAATGGTGGTTGTTGTGTGCATTTTTACCGATGCCGATGAAGAGGAAAAAGAAACGGCTTCAAAAATATTTTTAGTGTACGACATACAGTAAATTCAACATAAAATTTCCTAGATTTCCTCCTAAGCATTTTTCTTTTTAACATAGTCGTATTGTTGTTTATTAGCAATGTCATCAATTATAGGGTACTATTGAATTAAATTGATTGTATTTTCGTCCAAATATTTTTTTTTCCAAATAAACAAAAATTGTCAAAGAACAGGAAACGAACATCAACAGGTGTACGCTGAACGAGAATGTAGATGATGCAATAGTTTAGTGCTGAGGACGCATGCGCATAGCTTCGGAATCCAACGGAGTTGGTCAAAATATTCCCTCCTGGCAAACCGATTCGTTCCTTTCCGATCCAACGTAGACGTTTCCGATCCGATCCAAGCCAGTGTGCCGGCCTCCATTAAAATTCAGGTTGTCAAAAATTTCCGATGCGTTCCGATCCAGTGTGCGGCAAGCTTTAAGCTACTCCTTTGTTCCACAAAGTTCAGTTTGGGTTCGTCACAAAGCCTTTCTCGATTAGGACACGTTCTGAGAGATTAAAACCAGTAAAACCTGCTTGTGGACAATGAATGGTACCGTTTTACTAACACAAGATTATCCAAGAAACTCCCTACCCACACAGTTGGTCATACGGTCTAAGGCGTCACTTTCTCAAAAGACCAGATTTCCGGTGAATGAGAAGTCCCGTTTTGAATCTCAGATGGCCGCGTTGAGGATTTTTTTTTCCCACTGTGATTTTTCCTATCCCCTATCCATGCTAATTCGGGTAAAATTTATCCAAGCTACCCTCCGCATCTGTACCAAATATTGGGAAAGCTCGGAAGGATAGAAAGACGCTGCGTACACAATTTTTTTTATATATTGAATGTACTACTATCTAAACAAATTTGGGCCCGCTGGCTTACTAGAATTAGACATTTTTTTAGCACTTTGTTCAGGTTATACGCCTATATATTAATTACGCTAGTGAGTTAAGGGCGAGGAAGGTTGAATTTAGAGGTGTACCCGTATTTGCGTGGAAGGAGAATTGTAAACCACTCAGGAAAAAACCATCTTTCAGTACACCCGACTGGGACTCGGACCCAGATCTTCCTGTCATCGGCAGGTAAGTCTACTGTGAGAGTGACGCCTTAGACCATACAGCCACCGAAGCAAGTAATTGTAGATCGTTTAATTAGAATATTAGTGTTTCAAATTTCCCTTTACTCGGGAGCTCCTAAGTCATTGGTGGACCAAGTATAGCGTGAGCCCGTGATCGAGCTATACTGACTGAGTAGCCGCCCCGTTAGCGATGTTAGTGCTAACATCTGAGAATAGAGGGTTGCATGTGGTCAGCACAACAAACCCTCCAGCCATTAATCTCAGTTTTCTAGACCAGAGCCGCTACCTATTTATTCAAGTAGCTCCTCATTTTGTCCTCATGAGGCTGAGTATGACCCTGTTCCAGACCCACTGCTTCACAGAAAGATATTTCTGGAAGCGCCATGGATTGAACCCAGGATATCTGGATATGAAGCCAGGAACTCTGACCGTTATTATATGTATGCAAATAGACATAACTAAAGTTATACTCCAGAATTATTAAATAGTGTACACCGGGCATCTCGTCTTACTACCCGTTCGGGTTATACGCTTGTGTACTATCTAGGCCGATGGTTTTAGGGATTAGGAAGGTTATATTTAGATGAAATGTACCAGCATTCGCAAGGAAGGAGAGTGGAAAACTATTTTGAAAAAATCCGTACATCCGACTGAAATCCGAACCATGATCTTTCCATCAACGGCAGTCTAATCTACTGCAAGAGTAGTGCCTTAGACCATGCGGCCACCGAAGTGGGTCCCTCGTTTCAAATATATACTATATGTATGAAAAGTCTAAATGGGGGTGGGATTGTGTACCCCCCATGACCTTCTCTTGGATCCGCTCCCATTCAGGCTCAAGTGCCTGTAAACCTTCAACATAACAGTTTTGAATTAATAATAGCCTTTTCACACTGTTCTTACCTTTGACGTGATCCTGAAGGTTGAGAAAGGTCGGATGAATCTCCGATACCGAATGGTACACGATCCTTGGACCACTGCGCCTCCTTTGGAGCGGATCTTTCTGTAGAGGTTGGACCTCTCGTAAAAGTCTGCCCTCGCGAAGTCCACCTCTCGGAGGTATCGCACGTTGTTCATGTGGTACAGGAGGGTGTCAACGTCTGTTGTCAGACAGATACCTGAAAAAACAAACAAGAGGACAAACATGACGTCAATATTCCTTTGGGACTAAAGTGGTAGATACAGTGCAAATTTCATAGTAAAGCCCACATCTGGCGGCTTGAAAGTTGATATGTATACTTTGAAGAGTTTGAGTGTCTGTCATGAGCATTGTGCGATATTTACCTCACGCGGAGGTCTGAAATTTTAAAAATGTATAGCCCATGTGCACGAACATGGACACCTCAAAGCTAAATTTTTAAAATTAAAAGGTTTTTTAAGCACCGCGTCTTACTACCCGTTCGGATTTTACGCTGAAATTAAAAGTTATCTTCCACGTAAACCTACAATCGTTCACAACTAGTATCTATATAATTTAATAGACCCATTTCTGGTAGTTAAAATTAAGAGAAAACGGCTAAACCGGTTTTCACAAATGATAACTCATTTTCAAGTTTAGTTGTTCAGAATGCTGTACAAAAAAGCAACTTCCAATGAAAACTCTATTTTCCTAGCGATATTTTAGCTTTTTATGGGGTGTGCGAAATAGCTCACTTGTACGTACAGTCATGCTTTGTTCACGTCACCATAGACCGACACATTAACCCAGTCAGTAGCGTGTCTGTCCACTGAGATAAGGGTCCCGGGTTTGATTCCTGGCATGGCCGAAAAATTTTCTATTGGTGAAATGTGGATTTACCCTAACACTGTGATAAATTAACAGCTGGGGACTGAATTTTTTGTTCTAGATTTAAGTTAACTTAAAAGTCGTGTGATGGTATAATCAGTCAGTTCAGAAAGTGCACGTTAAATACCTGAAAAATAAAACAAAAAATACATCACCATGAGAACACTGATTTGCGTACGATTGTATATCGGTAAATAAGATATTTCTCTCTGGTTGTAAATAGTAAACCAACCCTAACCTGAGTGGTATGGTGGAACAAATAGATAAACAACTGGGAGAGGAGTGGTTTCAAAGTTATCAACGTGGTGTGTGGTGAAAAATATACGTTATGCTTAAAATTAAACATTGAAACCCGAAAAATCTGTGGAATGTTGATAGCCTTTAACGAGTAAACCTTTAAATAGAAAGTCGAGTGATGCCTACTTCTATGGAACTTTTCCCAATAAAAACTTTTGAATACATTTTATTGCAATAATCTGCAGCCATATTTGCAACAGTCCACTAGTATGATAGCAATCAATACCTACAAACTAACACTAATAATATAGTAAAATAGTCTGTTACCGATGGGGACAGCAAATTTTTGATATTATACTACTATAAAGCCACATGGCTGACTCACTCACTAGGTCACTGACATTAATGTTTACCCACTTACAAATGAGCTAGAAACTTGAAATTTGGCAAACTTATAGCTTATAGCCTGTAACCGACGGAAAAATTCCAAAAAGCTAAAAAATTTAATTTTTAGACCACGAAAAAAATTAAAAATGGCGGAGCAACTTTAAAGTCGGTGCGGACCTTTCTTTGGAGGTCTCTTGTGGCTAAACGGTAAGACCTATCAAAAAAAGGATTGCCCCAGCAGCTACGGATTGGGTGAGACCCACAATTTTGGTCCTGATCGTACCTCCATCGATTATACCTTAGATAGAGCTAGATTTTTTGATTTTAGGTAAATTTTTCACATTTTCCAAACATTTTTTAATTTTATGACAAACTTATGGGACAGTTAGAATCATAAAATTTGGCAGGCATATTGGCACATTCAATTCTCATAATCGTGCCAAATTTGATGATTCTAGCTGCTCTATAAGTATGGAGAAACTAAAATAATATATGAAAAATACAATACAATACTGGTAACTTTAAGTTGTTACGTTCAAAACAACGCTGGAATTACATTAGTTTACATCCACTTGCAAAGAAAACTCACTGGGGGTTTGGGGGTGGAGCTCCCAACGAGCAAAGTGAGTATTTTCTATAAGCCTTAGGCATTTTTTAAAATGAAAATTTGAGTGTAGTAGCATCAGGTGGAGTCTGGTGGGCTGCAACAAATCTATATAACCTAGATCAGGAGGAGCGTGTCTAGTATCAGAATTAGTTTTTTAGCACTACATCTTACAACCCGTCCGGCTATATGACTATGTAACATCTCACTGATATGCTATGGATGAGAAAGGTTTAATATTAATTAGGTCTACCCGCATTTGCATGGAGGGAGAGTAAAAAACTATCCGAAATACAAACAACCGGGATCGAACTTCTCCCCGTCATCGGCAGTCTAGTCTACTGCGAGAGTATCCACCTCAGTAGCATAATTGGCTAAAGCGCTAGTTTTGTGTTCAGCCAGACTGCCGAGGATGGGGAGATCGAGGTTCAAATCTCGGTTGGGTGGACTTTTCAACCTTCCCAAATCCTAATCCATTACCGTAATTAGTACTTAAGCGTATAGCCCAAACGGGTAGTAAGATGTGATACTAAAAAAAAATACAGCGAGACTGAAGCCTTAAACCTTGCGGCCACCAAAGTGGGTCAGAGCTAGCTATCATCAAGAATGAAATACCTGGGTTTATCCAGTTCGAATCCCTACAAGCGTGTAGGACGGTTTGGAAGCAAACGCGAGCTGAGCTCAGTATTTTTGAATATCTATTTTTAACAAAACCCCTTTTTCTGCCAAAATAAATTAAATATTGTATGTTTAGATTAATTATATACACATTTTTAACATTTCTTGAATATTTGTCATGGACGAAATGACTATTGAAACAACACTTTTTAATGAAGAGAAAAGGTCATGGTCAAATACCGCACTCAGGTAGACAGTCGGTATGGTAATTATTTTATTTTCGGAAATACCTCTCATACATTCTTGTCTCTAGTCTAGAGCTCTTTAAGGTGTTGTATTTTAGACGATAACTGACCACCTCTGAGAGCCCTTGGTTCAAATCCTGTTTGGGGCGAGATTGTAGTTTTCAAAATGGGGAAAAACAGATGGGGACTATAAGGTGATGCGGAGTTTACTGATCTTTATGTACGTATCAAGGTGTTGGGGAAAAATTCACTTACTCTGACCCCTAAGCTCTAATTAAAAATAAATACTCTTCAATGGCCATATTGTCTAAGGCGTAACTATCCTGATGTACTGGTCTGCTGATAACAAGAATATCGAGGTTCAAATCTTGATTGGGTCTATTGAAAGTGGCTTTTCCTAAAAGGTTTCCCATTCTCTTTCCAAGCAAATGCGGGTAGATAACCTCTAAAATGCCTCCTTCCCTATTCCTACTCCATTAGAGTAATTATCAATCATTTATGTAATGAAAATCTGTAATGGAATTTTTTAAAATTAAAAATGACCATAAAAGGTGACAATTCTTGCTCAAAATAACACTAATGTCCACGATTTGCTAAGTAAGATAATGAAATTTTATATTTGTATGTATAATTTTTTTTGTTTAAGGCTAAGATGCAGGTAACGCAAGTTAAGGGTAGTGTTTTAGCGGTTTTTATACCAAAACATTTTTTGGCCAAACTAATCAAATATTGCTACAATAAAAACATAGAGCCTAATTTTCTTCATATGGTGTAATCAACATTTCTTAAATATCTGTCAAGGGTGTATTAGAATTAAATGACAACTTTTTCTCTTCATTTAAAAAGTTTGTCATCTAATGCCGCTATGCTCGTGATAGATATTCAAGAGCTGTTGAAGTCATCATGTGAAAAAAAATTAGGCTCTATGTTTCTACTGGAGCAATAGTTGATTTATTTTATAAAAAAAAATTTGTTTTAAAAAAACGCACAAACACTGCCATTAATTCGCCTTCCCTTCCACGCCACCTTAAGTCAGTTGATATACAGTTTAAATGTAAAAGCACATAGACGAGGTCAGTGACGAGTATTTCTCAATCACCCAGATTGATTTTCTTAACTTTTGGCTTTGACTGTAATTGTAATTTTGTTTACAAAGCTGTCACATCTTATAAAAAGATTTATTTACTGTCGCTGTCCATTAGCACGAACATATAAAACATGACTGTAAATTGTGTTATATATTGTACCTTCTTTGACTCCTACAAGTGATTTTAAGTTCGCTGTCTCAGATAATGCCAAGATAAAAACGGTCACTTAAGTCTAAGGGATCTTGTTTAAATTAAAAAATATGTTGTTAAAGATATTTTCTACTTATGTATGGGTTTGTTTAGGTAATTAAGGCGGCCGCCTCCGTCAGCAAAAAAGTATCAATCACTGTCAGGTCCCATGATTTAAAATACAATGATCTATGTCGCTTAATAGAAATACTTTACTATTATTTATATGCTTGTACTCCCTTTCGGCCTTTACCTAAAACCACCCTTTGCCATGCCAATAAGAAATAGGGGAAAGAAAACAACGATACTTTTTATCTCAAAGTAAAAAAGAAAAGCTCACTGATAGTACTCAAATATCTTTAAATTTTCTGTTGGAAGTCTATCCAAATATGATTGTATTTGCATTTGCTAACTCTAGAGCCCTTTTTCATCAAGATTAGTCTCATAGTTTAGCAAATATGCTTAAAAAGTCGTTGGAAATGAGTTAGTGTCACATTTTAACACATTTATACCCTCTTAATAAAGCTCAAGCTATACCGTTGTGAATAAAGAGAGCATTGTTGGAATATTTCGACTTTATTTTGGCGTGAACAACATTTTGAAATAACGCATCGTGGAATTTATTAATGCAATAGATCTGAACGTCTGCGCGGCAATTTCTCACGTACCAAGGCGGCCGTCTTGATTGGTAAATACCTAAGAGCTAGGGTTTGATATGTATTAAGGTGGGGAAGTAGGGGACGAGAGAAAAGGCCAGTAATTTTTCAGTTTTTATAGCAAAAACATTTCTTTGTACAAAATAAATAAAATATTTCTCCAGTAGCAGACGTTTAGTTTAATTTTCTTCACATGGTGATATCAACAGTTGTTGATTATCAACCAAGGATGCACTGGAATTTAATGTCAACTTTTTCTCTCATTTAAAAAAGTTTGTCATCTAATGCCGCTATGCTCATGACAGATATTCAACCAAAATGTTGATAACACCATATGAAGAAAATTAAACTATAAGTTTGAACTGGATGAATATTTTAATTTATTTTGGTCAAAAACTGTTTTGATAAATTTATTTAGCACTGCGTCTTACTACCCGTTCGGGTTATACGCTTATGTACTAATTACTCTAATGGGCTAGGAATTGGGAAGGTTTAATTTAGAGAAAGTGAACCCGCATCTGCGTGAAAGGAGAGTGAAAAACCGTTTAAGAAAAACCACCCCAGTTCATCCGGCTGAGATTCGAATCTTGATCTCCTCATCCTCGACAGCCTAGCTCAACATGAAACTAGCGCGTTAGCTAACTATACCACCGAGGCGGGTTGTTTTGCTATAAAAACTGCAAAAAACACTGACATTTTCTCGCTCTCCTACACCCCCACCTTAAAGGCTCATTATAAATACACGTTGAATACCTTCATTTAAAACTAATTAATAAAGCTCATAGAAAGTAACAGAGAACTGAGCTGAGAACTCAATACAAAATATCATCTAACAACTAATTAGTCAAAGTGTATGAAAATAGTCTCAAAAACTCGTCCCTCATTGGCTAACAGATACGTGCTATGCGCGGCGGCGTCCCGAACCAGAGACTGCGTCAGGTCAGTACACTGCGGGACCGACGTCGATCAATACGACGCGACCTTCGTCGGGACGCGACAGTACGTGCTCCTTTCTTACCCTCAACTCGACGTCGTTTTAAAAACTATTGTTCATTCCGTTCCCATGGCAACACCTCGGCTTTCATCGGGCAAATTTTTTTTTATCGACGGTCGATGATGAAACAATATTTATTTTGATTGGTGTTTTCTTTATTACCACCAAACGGTCGGTCGAAAAAAAGTTCCTGTGGCTCGAATCTGAACATGGATGTCGGAGTTTAGTCTCAGATTGATGCTCTGCCTTTTATTTATTTTCATTCACTATAATTTATTCTGCATTATTCTTTCATATGATTCAACGTCTCCGAAAGCCTCTGTGGTCTAGTGATTAGAGTTACTAGCTACAAATTCCAGAGATCCTGAGTTCGATCCCCGTCGCTTTCAGATTTTTTCTGTGAATCAGTGGGTCTGGAACGGGCTCAAATTCAGCTTTGAGAAGCCAAATGAGGAGCTACTTGAATAAATAAGTAGCAGCTCCGATATAGAAAATTGAGATTAACTCCCGGAGGTTTCGATGTGCTGACCAGATGACCCCCTATACCCGCAAATGCTGGCACAATTATCACTGATGACAGTGGCCACTCGATCGGTATAGCTCGCTTGCAGGCTCACGCCAAGGAGCTTGGAGTTTATTTAATTTCGGTATCGCTTCTTACCACCCGTCCGAGATATCCAAATTCAAACATATTAATGTGGTAGAAAGGAGAAAAGTAAGATTAGAGAAAATGTATGCGCACTTTGAGGGAGAGTAAAAAATCATTTAGAAAAAAAACCCACCCTGAATACACTCAGCAGGGACTCAGACCCCAACTTTCCCGTCACCGAAAAACTAAACTTGACCAGCTTGGCGTTTATTCCACGCGACCGTCGATGCGTACTTCACTCAGTTATGTTTTCTTAGATAGTTGAAGCTACGAATAGTTATTAATGAAGTTAGAAACTTATAATAAATAGAAGGGTGAAGCCTTTTCCTTGGATTGCTCGCGGCCAAAGACTAACTGAGGTCATCCTGCTAAGAAGCCCTAACGTTACCCTTCAAACCACTTAGTTCTCTTTCAACTCATTTCCACTTTGGGAACTTCAATAACTCCCCCTCCGTCCCTTCTTCACTTCGAGCTTCTAAAGAGAACATATCTGTTTTCCTTCAATCAACCCCGTTGACGCCAGTACTCCGTCAGCTTGGCGTCGTCGTTAAGATTACATTGGAGGAAATGGTAGTTATTCACTGCGAAACTCTCGCAAACTTCCAGGGCTACCCAGAAGATTCAGAGAGCCTAGGGCATTAGAATTTTGTGGGACTCCCTATTTCATACTAGATAATTAACTTTATTTATGAGCTTTATTAAAATGTACCAATAAACATTATTTACATGGTAAAAACCTGCTTAAGTGGCCGAATGATCTAAGGTGTCACTCTCGTGTTAGACAGGCCAGCTTATGACGGGGAGATCGGGGTTCAAATTCCGTTCGGGTCTGTTAAGGGGGGTTCTCCCTAAATGTTTTACCATTTTGCTTCCACGAAAATGAGGTTAGATTATCTCTAAAATGCTTCCTTCCACATTCCTACCGCACTAGAGTAGTTAACATATATGCGCATAGCCTGAACACATAGTAAGACGCGGCGATAAAAAAAAACCCGTTAAAAACAATATAAAAGTTTTCTTCAGTGACAAAGTAATCTTATTATTATCTTTACAATATAAAATACCTTTAAAGGATACAAATAAGTTTAAAGAAAACATCAAAATACATTTCTATTCATTTCGTAAGAAGAAAAGTACAAAAAATAGCTTTCCTCCATGTCAACTAAGTGTAACTGGATAACTGGACGAAAGGTTAAGTAGGGAAGACAAGTAAGTACAAAAAGAGTTTTCCTTCATGTCAATTAAGTGTAACTGGATAAATGGACGAAAGGTTAAGTAGAAAGAAAAGTACAAAAAGAGCTTTCCTTCAGGTCAAAGAATTGTAATTAGATAAATGGATGAAAGGTTAAGTACGAAGAAAAGTTCAAAAAAAGCTTTGCTCCTGTCAAAGAAGTGTAATTAGATAAATGGACGATAGGTTTGTGTTGGATACAATAAAAATCGTATATATTATTTCTGTTGTCAACATCCCTTTTTCTCAACCAATAAAAAGCCTACAGCAATGAATAAGGTATCAGTGGATAGGATTTTTTACCGACTTCTAACATAGCATAATCAGTTTACGTTAAAACACATTGTTTGTTTCAAATTTAAGTTAAAAGAAAAATCTAACAATATTTTTGGATGAATGTATGAAAGTTTCGTAAGGGTTTACTGGTTTACTGTAATAGAGATTAAAGACTGGCGTAGGAGGGCTGGTTTTGTAAGTGTAATTCTCACTGTAGTTTTTCCCATTCTCTCTCCCCGTTAATGCCTATTCTATTCCTCCTACTCCTGTAGAACAATTCACTAATAACACGTCATATTACTCGCCTAGGTGAACACACAGACTAAAATGCCAAGATTATGCAGTCAGGTTTGACGGTGAAAGGAAGATCGGACCTTAAATATCGAGGGTGGGTTTTCCTAAATGGTCTTAAAGTTCTTCTTTACACGCAAATGTGGGTACATCTTATCTTAATTCTACCTTCCTCATCCCCGCACCATTAATGTGATTAAAAATGCGTTTCTTTCAGATGGGTAGTAAGATGCAGTGGGGAAACAAAACACTCCTGTTGAACTTAATATTAATAATAATAATAATAATAATAATAATAATAATAATAATAATAATAATAATAATAATAATAATAATAATAATAATGATATTTAAAATCTCAACCCAATTAAACAAAACCTGTTTCTGCCTTCAGTAAAATTTGTTTAAGTGTTTCCGTTTTTTAATGTTTCTAACTACTAGTTTGGGTTATACGTGTACATTGATAAGACGATTCGAATAGGAATGAAGAATGTAGAATGTTGGATTAAATATACCCGAATTTGCATGGAGGGAGAGTGGAAAATCATTTCGCAAAAATCACCCCAGTTCATCCGACCTAGATTTGAACCTCGACCTCTCCGTCCTCGGCAGTCTAGCTCAACACGAAACTAGCACGTGAACTAACTACGCCATCGAGGTGGGTAATATATATTTATTTTAGCTTTGGATATAAATATTTGTAAGTTGTGTCTTTCGACTTCTTGATGTGGCACATCATTGAAAAGCAGCAAGTTATTACTTTCAATATAAATATTTTTTACTTCAAAATTTGTAGTACTCCTCACTAAAATTATAAATATTATAAAATTAATATAATATGGTTCACTCGCTCGAATCTAAACCAGGTGTCTGATAGGCTTTTTTTTAGCACCACGTCATACTACCCGTTCGGGTTATACACTTATGTACTGATTTACTCTAATTGTTTTAGGAATTACGAAGGCTATATTTAGATAAAATGTACCTCACATATGTGTGGAGTTAAAGTGTAAAACCATTTATGAAAACAAATAACCTCTGTACGCCCAGCCAGGATCGAACCTTGGTATTCCCGTCACCGGAAATTCACTCCGACACGAGAGTGACTCGTTAGACAACCGATGAGAGCTCCTCCCCCCCTTTAACCCAAAATACCCTTTGAAATATGATAGCACTAGATTCACATTAGTTATTTCTACTGCGCATGTCCGAGTACTTTTAACAAAAAAGACGTTCGCTAGCTTTCCTTTAATTATGCGCAGGTTTTTGTGACCGATACGAACATTGCTAATGGCAGCCATGAGAAGTTGTTCTTCACATGGTACTTGTGGAAAACACGTAATGGATTTCAGCACTATTATAAGTACCTACAGATAAAAAAAAGTGGTCTGAGTGTAAAAGGCTAAACACCAAGTCATGTACACGCTGGTATGCAAATCAGGACATGTGTGGCAGAGGCCGTCATACTGCCCGTCCGGACTATCCACATATTTACACTATTAGGGTGGGGATGAGGAAGGTAGAAATAAAAGGAAATGTAAAAGAATTTGCGTGGGAAGTGGGGAAACATTTGGAGATACAGCTTTCAGGACTCGGTGGCCGCGTGGTCTAACGCGCTACTCTCGCAGGAGACAAGAATGCTGACGATGGGGAGATCGAGGTTCGAATCTTGGTTGGGTGGCTTATAAAAAAATAGTTTTCCAATCTACCTCCACACAAATGTGAGGTACAGTTCATCTAAATATAGCCTGCATAGTTCCTAAAACCATTAGAGTAAATTAGTACATAAGTGTATAACCTAAAGGGGTAGTATGACCCGGTGCTAAAAAAAGCCTATCAGGACATCTCGAGCCTCAAACCTCTACCACTCGATCACCAATGAACCAGATTATATTATTTTTGGTAATATTCATAATTATTTTAGTGAGGAGTAATCCAAATTTTGAAGTTAAGAGAAAATTGTATATTGAAAGTAATAACTTGCTGCTTTTCAATGATGCGCCACATCAAGAAGTCAAAAGGCATAACTTACAAATATTTATATGCAAAGTTAAAACTAAATATATATTACCCGCCTCGGTGGCATAGTTAACTAACGCGCTAGTTTCGTGTTGAGCTAGACTGCTGAGGAAGGGGAGATCGAGGTTTGAATCTCGGTCGGGTGAATTGGGGGGGTTCCTAAATGGTTTTCCACTTACCCTTCACGCAAATACGGGTTCACTTCCTCTAAATTTAACCTTTGCAATTCCTAATCCATTAGCGTAATTAGTACTTAAGCGTATAGCCCGAACGGTTAGTAAGATGCAGTGCTAAATAAAAAAACATATTATGGAACCATTAAATTGATAGCATGTATATATAGGGCCTATATAGGTGGGGTGATGAAAATGAACGATATTTAAAAAGATTGAATAACAATAATAAATTAAAACTTTAGTATGGGTAGTTGTGAATGGCAAATAGGTTGCAAAATGTAAAGTTATGAAAGAAAAATTATGTGCACTTTCTAGACCGATTGATTATATCAGACCAAGACTAACTTTAATCTAGAATAGCATCAATACCCAACCCCTCGGCCGTTAATTATTCATCACTGTGAAAGAGGAAACCCACATTTTACCCCCCATGGTATATTTTTCATCCAGACTGGGAATCAAACCCGGGGCTCTTAGCTCGGTAGACAGACATTTTACCGACTGAGCTAAGGTGTCGGACTTAATGCACATTTGATTACAGACTTAATAATAATGGAAATAAGTATTATGACATCTATAAGTACCATTACATCAGCAAGCAACATGGCATAAGTAAGGAATATAGCATCAGAAAGCAACATGGCATAAGTAAGGAATATAGCTTCAGAAACAACATGGTATCAGTAGCTAATATGGCAGAAGTAAGTAACATGGAATCAGTAAGCTTGATCACAAAACTCTTTCAAACAACTGACCTTTTCAGGTAAAATAACCAGGGATATTTTCCTAATCAGTTGGCAATGATTGTGGCTGATACCATCGTAATAAGCCGATGCATATTTATTGTTATGGGTATGTGAATTTTATTTTTACCAGACATAATGCTAAAATTTGATAGCTGAGATAATTTGTAGGTCTAATTTATGTAGTAGTTCTAAGATTGACCTTCTCCTTTTATGATCCTTATTTTTCCAGGCACAAAGCTTGAGTTATTAGCGTATGGGAATTCTTTATTCTAAATAACACCAAATTATTCATATGCCGACTAATAAGTCTTCATTTATATTCGAATACTAATCACAAGAAGACCCTGAAAATCTATTAATAAAACTTAAATTGGAAGGGCTGTCATTGTATTTGTTAACATTGTATTGTGTTGTCAATTTAATCATACAGCTATTTTCAGGTATAAAAAAAAGTGATACAACACTTGAATTTTACCATACAAATATTTTCATAGATGAAAAATATTATTAAAACAGGAGAATATTATTTTGAAACTATTTAAAGATATAATTTTTGTTATTGCAATTGTTGAATTCTACCACGCAACGATTTTCAGATACAAGACAATTGATACAAATGTTGAGTTGTATCATGTAAAATATTTTAGATAAAAAAATAAAAGATTGTTAAAAGAGTTTGATTTTATTTTTCACCCATTATAGGTGTTTACTTTTTTTATAGGAGTATTTAATGTGTACCATCTAGGCATATAACCATTTATATCAGCATACGACTCATGCATTTTTTTTACCACCTAATCTTACTACCCGTTCATAATATAGGGCTTACGCATATGTAGTAATTACGCTAATGTGATAGGGATGAAAAATTTTGAATTTAGAGGAGGTGTACCTTAATTTGCGTGGAAGGACCCATTGGGACTCGAACCCCAATCTCTCAGTTATCGACAGCCAGTCTATTGCAGGATTGACGCATTTAGAACATGGAGCCACCGAGGCGGGTGACTTAAAAACTAATTTAATATAATTACTTCGCACCTATCCCAAGTGCCTTAATGTTTACAAATTGTACACCAGAACAAACCTATGTACAAATAAATATGATAATAAATCGCTCAAGTGACCGCATGGTTCAAGACGTTACCTAAATGGTTTACCACTGTATCTCCACGCAAATGTGGGTACACTTCTTATAAATTTAAACTTCTTCATCCCTAACCCATCAGCGTAATTTTTACATAAGCTTATAGCCCAAATGGGCAGAAAGACGAGGCGATAAAAATAAATAATAATACAAATAGTAAACATCTTCGTCAGTTCTAGCTGGAATAGATCCTGGGTTATCAAGTGGTGGGATTGACCACTCTACTCAAATAGCCCCTAAGATGGACATTGGATAGGTATGTTTTATTTGTCATTGCGTCTTACTACCCATTCGGGTTAGACGTAATTGTACTAATTTCAAGAATGTGTTAGGGATGAGGAATTTTGAACTTTGAGAAAGTATACTCTCATTTGTGTGGTGGGAGAGTGAAAAAAAAACAATTTTGGAAAAACCACCCTAAATACACGTGACCTGGATTCAAATCTCGATATTCCCATCATTGGTATTCAGTGACTATTGTGAGAGTAACGCCTTAGGCCATTTGTTCACTGAAGTGGAACAATAAAATCAGCAAAATGGTCATAAATATAATTTGTATTAAAAAAATTGTGAAATTTAACTTCAACTCTTAAGAGCTAAAAATAAAGTTTAGTCAAATGATGGTCCTACCATAGTTTTTTAAACTATATGTTTTAATAAGAGTAGAATAAAAATCTAGCAGCTAGACCCACTTTATGACTTATTTATATCTGTTTATCACATTTTGCTCCCCCCCACCCCCTCAAAAAATGATAAAATTATAACCTTGGATTGCAATGTCTACATTCTCAAATTAAGAGTGACATAACTATACACTAAACTAATAAACTAAACAACTATCAAATTGCTGTCGACCTCGATTGTCTTGGGATTAAATAATCGCCTCAGGACCCGATGTCCATGGGCTTGAACCCAGCTGGGGTCACCGGATTTTTCTTTAACGTTAAAAATCTGTAGCACAACTTCCTTCGGAGGGTAAGTAAAGCCATAGGTCCCATGTCAATTGTGGGATGTAAAAGAGCCCTGGAAATTGTGTGAAAACACCTTTCTCCGAAAAATTGGTAGGTCCTTTAGGTCTCGCTTATAGAAATGTTTGTACGTTGATGTAATCAGTCTGTTCAGAAAGTGCACGTTAAATACCTTAAATGAATTAAAAAATAAAATCAAATTGCTGAAACCAACATTTGATCAATTTTAATAAACTGCTATATAATTGTTTTAAGTTATTCCAAAGGGTAAGGAATTTATTCTTTGAAATAATTTCATGGCTAACAACGTGTTTTTTTTGTTTGTTTTTTTGCGCACACTCCGCTCACAAAATTTGACGAAACGTGTCTTTAAGAATTACTTTGTATCGAGACTTCATATCGTGAGGGTATCTGTAATAGGAATTTGGTAGTAATCAGCTTTTTAAAAAATACTAGGTTTTTTTACAGACAAGATCCATAATATTTTACTACAGAGGCCTATATATAAATGATAATTTCTTTAATTAAGTATTGAAAATATATATTAAAAGTGCTAGCTTCAGCTCACATTACTCTACGTATGAATACATCAAGTTAAACCTATTAACTTTTTTATCTGTCAGAGGCTCTTTATATGAAAATTGGACCATGTGTTGATAGATCTCTACTTCACAGGAAAACAAGAATCTCCCGGGAACTACCCGCATGTATAAAAATAATGACCGACGTCATGTGGAATGTTCTTTAATGTGTTGGCTCAATTAGATATATTAAAAGAACAATGGAAATATATTGCAACATAGGAGTGACCTTTTATATGATATAAAAATAAATACATCTTGATTTGCTGACACATATGTTTCAAAACTGACGTCATCTTTTAAAGTGGCAACCGCAGAACAAAGAACTTAATATATGAATACTTAAAAGTATAACTAGTTTTATATATATATATATATATATATATATATATATTTGGAAGAAGGTACACCCCAAATTTACGTTGAAAGAGGATCCTATGTATTGCGAGACTGACGCCTTAAGGCGATTGGCCCTTTTCATTTGGCGTGGAAATGCAAAGCCATTGGAACAAACGTTTATCTTTAAGGATTTTTATTGTTTTGCAATTTTATTTTCAGAAAAAGTTTGTTCAAGAATAGAAGCATATTGATTAAGTTATACATTTTATGTGCTCTATAAATTGAACAGTTATCAAATATCAATAATCATGACATTTTTCAGTAGAAAACTACCGGCTGCATGATAAAAAATTTAAAAAATGTAACACCTAATAAACATTGATGCATTATCTTAAAAGGAATGTTAAAAATATTACTATAAATACTTCATTCGTTCTCGAGAAAACTGATATTTCCAAACATATGATTTTTACACAAAACCTGTCCGGTATCTAGCGTCATCTATGGTTTCCTTAATCCATATGTTCCTGTTGGCGCGGAATGATACTTTGGTTGGTTGTGAAGCCACGCCACGCCTTTCACCCACCCACCATCCCACAAAATAGGTTTTACACTTTCTCTCGACAGGGCAAGGGCCTTAATGGGGCCGCCTCGGTAAGCAAGAAATTGCTGCGTAGAAAGGCTCTAATGCAATATTTAACTATACGATGTGTTATTTCAGAATATGGCTCACGCCAAAATAAAAAAGGTTTGAGTTTTGTTAGTAGAAATAAATGTATAAATATGTAACATTAGCTCATTTTCAACAAATTTTAAGCATATTTGTGGAGCTATGAGACTAGGCTTGATGAAAAAGGGGCTCTATATTTAGCCTTTCTATAATAAATCAGCTCACAACATAACATTTTCAAACATTTGAGAGCTATCAGTGAGCTTTCCTCTTTACCATTAAATAAGAAGTTTCATAGTTTTCTTGTCCCTCTTTCTTATTGGCAAGACAAGGGGTGGTTGTAGGTGAAGGACTAAAGGGGGTATAGGCTTAGACAAAATAAAGAGGTAGTTCCAGAAAAATACACAAAACCATGCCTCTGCCTTTAAAAAAATATTAGTGGATAATTACCCTGAACACGGGATGATTCCTGAGAAGCTCAATGGTTAGAGAATTGGCGTAGTAAGCCAAAGGTTCCGGGTTCGATTACTGTGTCAAGGTGTCATTTTTCAATTTAATGAAAACGTATTTTAAGCCTGAGAGTATTTGATACTTTCTCGCTGACCGAGGTGGCCGCCTTAAAGCCATTCCACCTTAAGGTCAATATCCACCTTGACTTCCTACATCCGTCCAACTAGAATTACTTCATAGCTCAGGGTTTATGTTCGCACCCGAGGGGGACGAAAGGTCAAACAAGGTCACTGTAGGTAGTAAGCGGGGCTGAATGGGCAAATTAATTTGAATTCAAATACGGTGTAGAGCCTTGGAATAAACATAAAACAAGTTTCTGGTCGAATCCTATCCTTGACTGTAGGTTGAAAACCTTGTGTAAGGAATACCATGGTCATAGCCTTCAAAAAATCCCAACAACAAAAAAAAGTGGTTTTTACTTGATGAATTTAGTACCAGTACTAATTTAAAACTACTTAATTTATTTAACAATTTTTTTGTAGGCTTTGTGTCTTGCTAACTATCCAGGCTATTTGCATATTTACGATTATGAGATAGGAATGAAAAAAAAAATTTTTTTTTAGAGGAAACGTTTTACCATCTGTTCAGGGAGAGAGTGGGGAGTTAGTGAAGAAAGACAATCTCATTTACAATTTGGCAAGATTCGAATCTTGATCATCCCACTATCGTAAAACCAGACTAAATGAAACTAACGCCTTTATATACGTGAGCACTGGTGTAAGTTTTTATCATTTTTACGTAAAACATGAAGCATTTTTAATTATTTATATAATCTAAGGCAGTGATTACCAACTTTTTTTTTCTATATCGTGGACACTGTGAAGCCAATTATTATGATTCGCTGCGGCCAACCTTATCTTCCCCGTCATACGAGGTGAGACTTTAACGCGCACACCCATTTCTAGTACCTACTTTACATAACCCATTTCATATTAATAAAATAAAAAAATATGTGTTGTCGGACAGTAATGAAAAAGAATATTCAAGCAAATTGTGAATAGATAATAGTTTATATGTGATGTGAAATTACAAATGAAAAATAACATAAGAATTCAAATTTGTTTAGCGGTCCCTCATAAAACTATTCGCGGACCCCAGGTTGCAAAACTCGTATCCAAGGGGTAGACATTATGCTGATATCGTGTCTATTTAACGAACATGAGCTAACTCAACTAATTTTATCAAATAGTGACGTATAAAATTTATTAATTCTATAATAAACACTAGGCCTACATCCAGTCAATTAATTAATAATCCGACACCTTATCTCACTCGGTAACGTGTCTTTCTACTGCGCTTAGGTTACTGGGTTCAATCACCGGCATGGCCAATTATTTTTTTTATCACTGATGAAATGTGGGTTTCTCCTTTAACAGTGATGAATTAACGGCCAGGGGGCTGAATGTTGTGTCTTTTCTATATTTAAGTTCGTTTATATATCGTGTGCTGATATAATTAGTCAGTTCAAAAAGATTACGTTAAATACCTTGAATAAATTAAAACTAAATTAAAGTGATTCAATTAATAATTGTGAATGGGGAATCCACAATTTCACTATGTCTGAAATAAAACCTGGGACCTTTAGTTCAGTAGGCAGCTGATTTTTTTTAAGGTATTTAACCTGCACTTTCTGAACCAATTGATTATGTACACTACTTATAAATTGCCTTAAATCTAGAACAGACACAACATCCAACCCCCTGACCGTTAATTTATCACTGTGAAAGTGGGGGGGAACCCACATTTCACTAACCGTGCATTTTTATCCATGCCAGGAATCGAACTCAGGACCCACATTTCAGTAGGCAGACACGCTACCAATTGAGCTATGATGTTGGATCCACTGAATTAGTATGTCTGATTCTAAGGGAGGTAGGAATGAAAAGGATTGTCGAGAGGAAATGCACGCGCACTTGTGTAGAAATATGTGAAATTCACAGTGATGAATCACAGCTTGAGTTCGAATCACTTCCTTCTCGATGATGGCTAACAAGTGCAACGCGAATCAAACTCATCAGATCACTCAGCTACAGCTGTGGATACATGCCAGTCTACATTCATTTATTTTTGTCCAGTCAGATATTAAGTTTCTTTCAATTAGAGTTTTATTAATTATGTTTGTTGGGTTATTTAGTGCATTTTCTAAATACATTTGCGTACGACACCTTAGCTTAACTATCCCAAATAATAATATAAATACACAGAATGTACTAACGCAAGATCCACAAACTAACTAAAATACTCGCCTTGCCCTATTGTATAGATCAGGGTTCGTAAACCCACGGCCCGTGGACCATATACGTGGGGAGATATTTGACCGGCCCGCGTGTCTACGGAACTTTTATATTACTTCCCGACCCGAAATCATAACACGACAATATAATCGTGTCCAGTTTATTTATTGTTGTTTCAGTGTTTGGCTGAATGTTTGCTATCCTCCCTTTGCTAATGAACTATATTTTTGGACGTATATGAGCAGGGTTGGCAAAAAAAAAGTTTTTTTAAATAAATAAAAAATGTATTTTTGTTTTACACGGTTTTTGTTTGTTTTAAACGTGTTGTAAACAGTTCAATAAAATAGTGAGATTTAAATAAATAGAAAAATGTTAATGCATAAAACCCATTTTTCAAACAAAAAAAATGTTTTGAAACAATTTAAGATGGAGTTGTAAGGTATGTAGTATGTACGATTATGTTTAGGAATGAAATTTTGTTACCTGCAGGGGATTTTTTTTTCATGCGTCTTACTGCAGGCAGTCTGTTACAGAAAGCACATGGTTTATTTTACAGTTTCGAGGTTATGTTTGATCCTTGGTGTATTATCTATGTTTTTTATTTAAAATAAAAGGAAGGTTCAGTTTATTGTAATTATGAGTTCAAAAGGCAGAAGGAAGGATCTTGTATGGTGGTATTTGGTGGAAATGAGAAGTTCTACTGGTAAAACTACAAGAGCAAAATGTAAGATGTTTAAATAAGACATGGTTGGACTAGTAGCAAGGATGAAACAGCACAAAGATTCAAAATGTTCTCATAGAAACAGTGCCATACAATTTGAAGATGATACTGACTTAATGGAATATGAAGATCAAAGTGAATGTTCTCAGAGTTGTGTAATGTCCAGTGATCATCTACATCTAGCACAAGTGTTTGAAAAGGTAAAGTGTCCAGCCATCTCTTCTGGAATCTAACATAGTGATGAGAATACACCTGGAGGGTCTCATGACGCCATTGCTCCCTCTCCCACTCAGAGCCCGAGAAAATTGCAGGGCAGGTTGGATTGGTTACCAATATGCTCAATAGCAATGGAGAAAAAAAACCGGAATTGCAATGATATCGCTTTATTTTTGGCAAACACTCAGCTTTTAGGCATGTTGAACATACTGAGTTTGTAAAAATGGTGCAATTTCTTGGCCCGGGCCACTAACAACCCAATCGAAAGCCCATTTCAAATGAACTCCTCGACGAAATTTACACTGATAAGTGGGCAGTAGTAAAGAAAAGTCTGGCAGGAACATCTGTATTTATGGCTATGGATGGTTGGAGTAATGTGAACAGCGATACCATTGTTTGTGGGTCGGTTAGGGACGTCCTGGACCGTTGTATTCATTTAATCGAAACCATGGACACCGAAGATAATAGTTATACTTTTGATTACCTCTCAGTGGTAGCAGTAAAATCAATTAAAAACTGCCAACAGTACGGCTGCAGAGTTTGAAGTTTTGCCACTGACAAAAATGCCAATATTGGGAAAATGAGGGAGGATTTGGCCACAAAAAATAATCAAGAGTGTGATAACTTACGGTTGCTCAGCTCACCTCCTCATTCTACTAGCACATGACTTGGAGGTGTTTGGCATCAACGAGCACATTAAGCAACTTCAGGAACATTCACTCTGCAGCAGCTAAGTACAAGCAAGCAGGTGGAACAGCTAATGCTCTTTCTACAAATGTTCACTGGAATCCTATAGCTGACTATATAGAGTCCTATTTGATCAATTAGCACATCATTGCTAAGGTCTGCACTGGAAATCAAAGTGCCAATGAACCAAGTGTATGTGCAAACGTGAGCAATGTTAATTTGAAAGAGAATGCACAAGACTATCTCAAAAAACTTTCTCCATCTCTCTAGATATGATGCAGCGTGTGGACTGCACCATTGTAGATGCAGTTGAAGTATGACTTGACCTACACGGTTTTTTCAAAAATGAGAATATATACAATGACTTAAACTACATCATGAAATGGTTTAACACTGCTATAACTAATGCTCATCTCCTGGCCAACCTCATGGATCCACGCTTTCAAAGAGAGATATTGAATGAGGGGAAACCTCATTCTGCTATGAATTATTCTGAGGCCTTCCACCCAGATGCATTGCCTGATCTAATTAACTACAAGGCAAAATGTTCACCTTTCAAGGAATACTTGTTCAGTCCTACAACACTGAATGAGTTTGAACCTCTAGTATAGTGGGTGGCATTGGAGAAGAGCCATCATCCTGTGACTTTGAGCTTGGCGAACCAGCTACATAGTTCAGTGACTTCATCACCTGGTATTAAATTACTTTTCTCCACCTTCTGGTTTGTACATAATAAAGTTAGGAACAAGCTAGGGAGAGAGAAGGGTGCCAAACTTGTCTGTGTTTTTTGTGCACTCAACAACCAAAACATTTAATGAAGTGGAACCTGGATGTGGCATTTAATGATATAATGACTCAGTTATATAATAAAAAAGGCTTGAATAGAAGGTAAACATGACTTTTATATTGTAAACAATGAGTATAAAATAAAAAATCATAAAACGAGGAAAAACTTATTTGAAAATATATTTAAAAACATGTTTGAAACATTTAGTTTAGAAATTGTTTTAATCAATACATATTGTTTTAAATAATTTTTTACGCGTTTTTAAAAAATTGTTTGTTTATTCGTGCCAACCCTGCGTATGAGTTGGGTCCATAGGATTTGTTTACGAACATAGAGACAGTTGAATTGAATCCACGCAGTTCAAGCGCGATATTTGAGTTGAGTCCCTTATTGTTTATAGTGGATGATTATATTGATGTTTTTTGATGAAGTTTGCCAGTTCAAGTTTCGTTCTCATCACTTTCTTATCATGGAATTAATGAAAAGTGAGAAGTCGAAACCTCTGATAGTGATCGAAGGGTTTAAGTTCAAGTTTCATAAAATGCCGAAAGAAGATGTTGAACGCTGAACTTGTTGCAAGAGCACATGTAAGTTTTTTTTTAAAACTCTCGTAGAATAATTCTATACTAGAAAGCCACAAATAACATAACCATGAGAAATGCGCAAATAGGCAACAGTTGAACAATTTTATAAAAAGAAAAGCCATAGAAAATATTTTTTCAAAGCTTTCAAAACTACTTCATATGGAATTGAAACAAGGGGATGTATGTACTTTCACGAACGATGATTTGACACTCATCATCATCAGGAATAATATACATCGTGTTCGTTCATCGGTACATCCTCGGTTGCCAACTAGCACTGAGGAAACGCATGCCGCTTTAGATTCGATGGACATAAAAATCAATAATGGTAAAAAAATGGTGTTTGCGAACAATGATGTAAGCTCTATAGTTGGTGTTTCCACGGAACAGAATTTTAAAGTCTTGTGTGAAGTTATTACGTTGACGTGACTTTCAAAAGATGTCCCAAGTTCTTCACTCAAATTTTTACAATCCACGGTCTTAAAGATGACGTGTATGTACTGTACCTCTAGTATTTTTCTTGTTGCTAAACAAATGGATACCCATATAATATGCGTGAACGTTCCAACATTTATTATATCGCTGCAACTCTCTCGATGATACATTTGTACCCTCTGAAATTTTTATGGATTTAGAAGTAACAATACTTATTGCAGTGGAGGCAATGTGGACAGCTGCACAAACAAGAGTTTGCCGATTTCACTTTAGGCAAAATTGGTAGTGACCACAATTAGTGGAAGCTAATTCAAACTTTAGGCCTCAACAAAGTGTACAGAAACACTAATTCCAAGAACAGTTACTAAAAAAAATTTACTGCCTTTTTAAAACCCTGATGATGTCCTTGACTGTTTTACAGACGATTTGATGACAGTTCAGCCATCAGAAGATATCAGGACTGTTCAATTTAACGACTAGATTTTTGAAAATTATATTTCCCCGGAAGCAGTATTCCCCTAGCGTTTGGGTTAATTCTCCACCAATATAAATGGAACAACAAAAATTTGTTAAAGTTTTCTTTCTAAATTGAACAGTTATTTTCATACAGGGCACCCAAATATCTATAACCTGGTTGACGTGCTGCATGTGGTACAGTCAGAAACATTTATCAAGCATAGGATTTCAAAAAATGTTGGACAAAAAGAGGTATTATTATTCAGGGAGCAAATGCTAAAGTTGGAGAAAAAATGAGACTAAAGTTCGACTTCATTATAGCAATGGGTTCCAAATTTTTGCTAAAAACCTATCCTTTTTTTTGACAAGAAAAAATATAAGATAGCAAAAAAAGGTGGACAATTCGGCCAACCTCCTTCTCTTTCTAACATGAGGGACTCGGCTCACCAGAACTGGTATTTTTTGTAAGGTGAAACTCAGGTGTAATACGGTGCTCACCCTCAAGCCACACCTTTGCTAGACGGCCTGCTGGTAGAAGTGGTTCAAGCGGTCTGACAAACCGGATGGCTTGGCCTTTTTTGCGGTCCTAAAGATGCAGGCCACCCCACCCAGGTCAAACGGCTGGTGCGATCAAACTCAGGCCTGCGTGGTTTTAAAACGAGTAACATAGCATTTTTTAGACTTAAGGATTAGGATTCAGGGGACGAGAGAAAAGGTCAGTGTTTTTTGCAGTTTTTATAAAAAAAAATATGTTTAGTCAAAATAAATCAAAACGTGCTTTAATAGAAACATAGAGTTTAATTTTCTTCACGTGGTGATATCAACAGTGGTTGAATGTCGTGAGCATTGCGGTGTTAGATTAGAAACTTTTTAAATTAAGAGAAAAGTTTTCATTGAGCCCCAGGACACCCTTGAGAGAAATTCAACATTTGACGACATCACCACGTGAAGAAAATTAAACTCTTCATGTGTAATGAAGCAATATTTAATTTATTTTGACCAAAAATATTTTTTATATAAAAACTGCAAAAACACTAACCTTTTCTCGCGCCCCCTACATGTTCATCTTAAGTTCTTCCCACATGACAAAGGGGGGATACATTTTTACTGTGTTCGCCCGGTGCTACGCCAGAAAAAGGTTTTTTTTGTAAAATTTTTGTAAAGATTTAATAATAAAAGTTAATATTTTTTTTAAGCATCGCGTATTATTACTCATTCGTGTTATACTCTTATTTACTAATTACGCTAATGAGATAGGGATGATGAAGGCTCAATTTAAAGGAAGTGTACATGCATTTGCGTGTCGAGAGAGTGGGAAAATATTTAGGAAAATAACCCTCAGTACACTCAACCGGGATCAAACCAAGGTGTTCCTGTCATCGCCAGTTTAGTCTATTGTGAATAACGCCTTAGACCAAGCAGTCACCGAACCGGGTAATTTAATATTAATAGTAATGATTGACAGGTACTAACAAACATAAACCCACTTGTTCAGGCAACTGCCAGCACACTTCTCACCGTGACTTGATATGTTAATGGTTCTCCAGTCTTAAAGTTAGTCCTGGACACAAGCGGTTCCAAGTAAATAAGAACATTATGAGAACATCATGGACGGTTCCACTTTAATTTTGAAATGAATATAGTTTCAAATAGGAAAAATAACATATATATATATATATCAAGAATTAAATATCCAAAGCTATTATTTATGCTTTTAGCGAGATTTACTCCATGAAAAATGACACCTGGACACGGGAATCGAACCCGGAACCTTTGGCTTGGTATGCCAATGCTCTAACCACTGAGCTATCCAGGAATCATTCCATACTCAGGGTCATTCTTTACTCATATTTTAAGACAGAACCTATGATGGACGTGCGGTAATCGTCAGCTACAAGTGTGTGATTGTATTAATATCACGAGCTATCAGATAACGCAGTCATCTTCGACTCGGTAGTTGGCTTATTTCTGCCGGGTTCAATTCCCGTGTCCAGGTGTCATTTTTCAATTTTCAGAATATGATATCTAGATGGAGTAATCCTCGCTAAAGGCATAAATAATAGCTTTGGCTATTTAATTCTTAATATGCAATCCCATACAATTATAATAATTGTACAAATGGCAGCAATAAGCCAACTACCGAGTCTAAGATGACTGCATTATCTGATAGCTCGTGATATTAATATAATCACATACTTGTAGCCGACGATTACCGCACGTCCATCATAGACTCTGCCTTAAAATATGAGTGAAGAATGACCCTGGGAACGGAACGAATCCTGGATAGCTCAGTGGTGAGAGCATTGGCGTACTAAGCTAAAGGTCCTCGATTCGATTCCCGTGTCCAGGTGTTATTTTTCAATTTTCAGAATATATATATTTCAGATATTGTTATACTTGTCTATCATTTCAAATGCTTTTTTTTACCGCCACGCCTTGCTACCCGTTCGGGCTGTACGTTAAGTACTAATTACACTCATGTGTTAGGGTTGAAGAAGGTTTAATTTAGATGAAGTGTACCTGCATTGGCGTAGAGGGAGAGGGGAAAACTATTTAGGTAAATACCACCCTCAGCACAACCGGCCGGTTTTAAATACTTCGTTGTATATATCTTTATTTACATGATTTAGATAACACTTCCTCAACAAATAAACATCTATAAAATTTAAGTTTTTTGAAATATAAAGTTGGACATTTAATAATTTTAAATATGGAGAGGTAGGGGTTCGAATTCTGACTTGATGTACTGAAGGTTATTAATTTTTTAAATTATAATTAATTATTATTTATTAATTCAGCGATCAGAGACCCTGAAGATCACACGCGATGCCTTGAAAAGTTTCCTCCATCTCGGTCGGTCTATTAGTGCCTTCAATCTCTGGCTACCCTCAGCCGGGCTAGGTCTTTTTACAGCTCATCTCACCACCACAGTCTAGGTCTTCCAAGGGGGCTCGTTTTTCTCGGTATTCCTTCCATCATTGCTCTGGGCATTGCATCTTCAGGAATACTTGCCACATGACCGGCCCACTGGATTCGTCGTCTACTTCTCTAGATGTTCGTAATTTTGCACCCACCTCTGTCTCCAACTCTCTTCAACGGGCCCCACATCAGCCTCCTCACTACTGAAGATAGATTTTCCTAAATTGAATACCACCCTCTCTCCACGAAAGTGCGGGTACATTTTCTTTAAATTATAACTTTCTCATTACCTACAAACTAGCAAGGTTAATATGGTTATAGTCAAGAAGGGTAAAAAAATAAATTTAAACAAAGTTATTTCTATCGGCTATGGGCCGCAATATTTCCCGAGCTTGTGAATCTGGCCTTTGGACAGTCTGTACCCTTGAACTAATTTGATTTTGAGTCCACTAGCTTAGAGCTGCTTCGGTGGCCACAGGGTCTAAGGCGACACTATTGTGTTAGAATAGACTGCCGATGACAGCGAATTCGATGTGAGAATCCCGTTCAGCTGGATTGAGTTTTTCCCTCCAAAATGGTTTTCCACTTTCCCTCCCCGCGAATGTGGGTAGATTTCCTACAAATTCAACCTTCCTCATCCCTTACTCAATCGTGTAATTAGTACATATGTGTGTAGCTTGAACAGATAGTAAGACGTGGTACTATAAAAACACTGGTTTAGATTTCAGCCATTATTTAAAAGCAAGACTAACCAATACACAAATATTAAATGATTATTAGCCCCAACCGAAATTGAATCCATGTTCCTTAGACTTGTGGTAAACCCTAAAGCTACTTTTTAAAGTATAAAGTGCGCGTCTGGACTACATCACTCGTAGTTCAGTCTGTGGAAAGATTATCCAGTACTAATGTACCGTTGCCCAGGGGACGCCCGAATGTACTGATTGTACATCCTTTCCGTGGAGGTTCTTCCCATGTCCCGATGAGATGAGGTGATGGTGATAGTGAGTATAAGGGCGTGTGACCAGTAGAAACAAAACCTAACTTAAGTCTAACTAACCAAACCTTGGTTACCGTTGGGGTAGTTCCCCTTTCAGGAAAAATACCCAAAGTACCAGCCGGGAATCGAACCCAGGGCTTCTAGGCTCGTGGCCAGGTGCGATGAACACCATACCACAAGGTCGGCTACCTAGCAAAGCGATCAACTAATTCAACTTCAAAACGTCGTAGGAACATCTTGTTTGCACAAAAAAGATTTAAAAGGTATTAATGTTGCCATTATAATAATTTCTCCAGATGCTCAGGTCTGACCTTTTTTTCTAAAGCCTTGCCATAAAGACTCATAAAATTTTATTTAAAATTGGAGACACCTGATACGTATAAACTACGACGGTGGCTTTGTAGCCTCCAATCATTTTTGTGGACTACAGAACCACAACCGGTTCTTCCAGAGGATGACCTTGGTGTTCATGAAATTAATAAACTTCGAATGTGATAGGAACATAGAAAAAAAAGTGCTTGGTAAAAAATAATAAAGAACGGTTGCGTTTCGTTCTCGTGGGGATTTTCCGTTGAATTTTTAGTGCTTTGTTTTATATTTACGCCTTCCTCTGTGGCAACTTGTTTTTACGTCAGTGAATCAACTACTTCTTTTGGAAATTTCCGTAACATTTCTCAAGGTGTGGTAAATTTTCTTACAAATATCGCGTTTGACACAATAGACACGTGGAACAAATGTCAAGATCATCCAGGTTGGTTTGCTAGTGGTTGGAAGGTCGAAATTCAAATTCCGGCTGGACGTGTTGGAGCTTCTTAAAAAAGTAGTTTCCTATTCTATCTCCACAAAAATTAGGGTAAATTTTTTCCTAATCATGATCTACAAATTCCTTTAGTAATTAAAAGCGTAAATCCCAGACGAGTAGTGAAACGAAAAGCAAAAAAACAAAACAAAAACAACTTAAGCTTTGTGTTTTACTACACGTCTGTTTAGAGGAAATGTACACGAATTTGCATTGAGGGAAAGTGGGAAATCATTTGGAATAAACCACCTTCAGTACGCCCAGCTGGGATTTGAATCGTGACCTTACTGTCACAGGCAAACCATATTAGGTGAGCTTGAAATTTGGTCTGCATGCCCATAAATGTAAGTTTCGTGTGATTTTTTTTCTATCACCGCGTCTTACTAATGGTTCAGGTTATACATATATATTATAATTGCTCTGATGAGGTAGGGATGAAAACAGAAGAATTTTACAGGTAATCTACCCGCATTTGCGTGGAGGAAGAGTGGTTAACAATTTAATAAAAAAACACCCTCAGTAGACCCGACAGGGAATCGAACCCCGATTCCCCCATCATCAACAGGCTAGCCTAGCGTGAGAGTGACGCCTTAGACCGTTCGGCCACTGAAGAGGGTTTCTGTTGTAATTAACGGCTAAATTTAAGGTGTAATATGAGAAAGGTAATTTAGATTAAGTGCACTTTCATCAGTGTGGATAGAGGATTGTAAAAACCACATTAATATGTCACATGTGTACCCAGTCCAGATCGCAGCTTCAATTACAGTCCAGTCTATAGCGAGACTGACCCCTTAAACCACTTTACCACTGGACATAGCTGAGAATACTAGGATAGTATTAATTTTGACACCTTTTGAACTCATTTTTATATTCAGGGTTGATCAATGTGGATGTTCTAAAGCAACTGCTTGCATCAGCACACGAATTACAAACTTGTTTAGTTCTGTAACAGGCACAACACCCACTCCTCAGGCTGCCAATTCATATTTATGAAAGTAAAAATAAAAATTTCCCTAGTGGTACATTATTCAGCCATAGTGGGAATCGAACCAGGGGGTGTGTTATCGACTAAGCTTAAAGTATAAGACATATACATAAATGATGAATAAATTACAGTGACAAAAAATAACCATATTTATCTTACAGCTGTCAAAACTGACGCTATCTGTCGAGCGTGTCGAGCGAGATAGAAGAACAAGTAAAGACATGCGAATAAGATATAAAAGTTGATCTGGTATCATTTGAAACTATCAAATTACTGTCATTGATGGGTTAACTATAGCTCATGCCCCTATCTGGGGGCAGGTGTATGCAGGCCCACCAGGTACTCAAACTGTGCCCAGTACTGAGGGCAAAGCGTAGCCCCCCGCCCCCTTCTCTGTAATATTTGACTTCGATAGTGGTGAAACATTATTTATCTAAGGGGCAGCTAACAAAAAAAAAAGTTTTTTAGGGGCCTGGAACCCTCTCCTATCAAATGTTTAGAACATATTTACAGTCCCTTCGTCTAGAATTATTATTTTTTAATTAGACTTCTATAAGCAGTTTCGAGTAGTCCTTCGCCTTATACCTTTAGAAATTTGAATAGCCCTAAAAGTTATTTAAAGTGGTATTCGCCTAGAATTAAAAGCTGATTGAAGTGGTCTTTTCCCAGCAAATTATTGAAAATTAGGATACTCTAGAAGCTATTTGGGTTGTCCTCACCTGGAAAATATTTGAGAATTAAATTTATCTTGAAGCTATTTAGAATGGGCCTCTTCCGGAAAATGTGGAAAAATTGATTGCTTTCAAAAGCTACTGTGAAGACTCTTCTTCTGGAAATTTTGATGATTTGATGGATACCTCTAGAATATATTTAAAGTGGTCTTCTTCCAACAGTTTTTTGAAAATTGGATGCCTCTAAACTAGAAGTTATTTAGAGTTTGATACAAAACCATCTTTCGGTTTCATGTTCGAGAATATCAGAGAAGAGTGAGACAAATATAACGGGGGGGG